>PVIR01000520.1:0-118751 GCA_004026965.1 Petromus typicus
AGGTGTTTGGTCATCTACGACCTTTCTTGGGTTACCAGGTACCTCTCTTTTCTCATTTACATATTTCAGAAGATGAGATAGTTAGCAGTCATGCTTGAAGCATGAAATATTTATTTCCTTTTTTTTTTTTTTTTAGGTTTTTTGAGACAGGGTCTCGCTTTGTGGTTCAGGCTGGCCCTGAGCTCAGCCTCAAACTCACGTCACAGCAATCCTCCTGCCTCTGCCTCCCGAGTGCTGGGATTACAGGCGTGAGCCACCACGCCTGGCACTGTGGTATGTGGTACTGGTTGCTGCTGGGCGTGAGTCTCCACACCCAGTATTGTTACGTGGTTACGGGGACTGAACCTGGGCCCTTGCGCTTGCAAGACAGGAGCCGGAACCACTGAGCTAACTCTCCAGCCCTGTATTTTCAATCAGTAAATCATGTTAATAAACATCTAGTATTTTGAAATGCACATATTTGTCTCTATTTGTAAGAAAGTGTCTATCTTTAAAATGGTATCATGCGTATTAGAAGAGCCCTAACTAGTTTATCAGACACTTTCCTGCCTACTGGACAATGCACTACACATCCACAGTGTGAAGAGGGAGAGGATCAGTTCGGCTCAGGCCTGTGGAGGGTGCAGTGTGCAGCCAGCTGGCTCCAGGACGACAGCAAGGCAGAGTGTTTCTCAAGACCAGGGACACAGGAAGTAGGGGAGAGAGAAGGGAGGGGCCAGGGAGGAAGGTAAAACCTTCCAGGCTCCACCCCAGGGACCAGGCGTACGGACCAGACCCGCCCCTCACAGCAGGTCGGCTGTGAGTCCCCAGGGTCCAATCGCCTTCCAGGAGCCCCGCCTGTGAGTCGACAAGCCTCCGGGAGGATGACTAGATAGAAAGCAAAATAGCTCGGAAATTCAGGAGTTCACGTGTCTTTCATCTGAGATACCTGCACGCAGGTACATTGAAAGCAAGTACAATGCTAGAAAGAAATACAGAAAATGAATGCACTGAGGTAGTTCTCTGCACCAGCGCGTCCTCCGCCTGCATTTATGCTGTTTCCTATCCTAACTTTTGCCTCCATTTTGTCTCCATGTCTGTGTCAGACACAACTTTTTCAGACAAAGATATTTTCTTATTGCTTTATCTACACTGCCACACCCCACCCCAGGCACCTCCTTAGAACTGCTCATGAACCATAACTATGGATGAGTCCACACATGGTCAGTATGTACATCTGTCTGCGCAAGAAAGACACAGCATTCAGAGCAATAACAACTACACAGACGATCAATCATTTTTAGCCTGACACCAAATATGCCAATGCTGTACACTAGAAAAAATCTTTATAAATGAAGTTTTTACATATTTACGGTTCTGTTAACCCAATAAGTAAAGCTGCAAGAAACTGTTCAATTATATACTATCTACTTAGAATTATTTTTAACTTATCGCTACCCTATATTTCATCACAGAAGACACATTTTATTTTTAATGCAAGAATTTTAAAAGAAAGCAAATGTAGTAAACACTATGCTAAGTGATTTCTGTATAATAATTCACAAGACTGCTGGAACTTATTTAGAAATGAAGAAACAAGGACCAGATTCAGGAACCTGCCCAGGGACCAAGGGCTGCTATTTGGTACAGGCAGAATCTGAATGCGGGCATTTTCACTCAGCAGGACACCGAGACTTCTTTTGACCAGAGTCCAGTTAAACAACGAGGCACTTTCCAAAGTCTGCATCTCTTACGTTCTTCGGAATGTAAAGAGACACGTTCAGTGTGACAAAGTGAGCCAGTGCATACGCAGATGCATGAACATATTTTATTCCACTGGCACAATTTCCTTCGGTGAGAGAGGAAACTACAATTACTAAGTCTCAACTGGCAGCGATTTTGTTCGATAAGGTATTTAGTAATATCTGAAGGTGACTTTTGCTCTCACAATGGACCTTCCTGCATCTAATGGACAGAGGTCCAGGATGTTGCTGCCCACAATAAACAGGACAACACCTACCAGTCTCCCTAACAAAAGTCTCTACCTCAAAGTATCAGTTATGCCAGTGTCCAGAAACTTCGATACAGAAAGAATGGAAACAAAACCAAATGCAGAATTTGACATTTGCACGTGTGTACCTGCATGTGGAGAAGTGGACCCAACTACTTCTACATGCTGATGCTTCCTCACAGCAAAAGTCCCTCTCTCTCTCTCTCTCTCTCTCTCTCTCTCTCTCCTGCTCTGCCTCCAGACATACTGCTGACTCTTGGTACTTCCACACTTATCAACCTTTGCTCCAATTTTGACATTAAAGTCAGTCTCCTTATGTTGCATAAAATAACAACAAATAGAACCCACATTTCAAGTCCTTTTACTTTTTGGTAATGTGACTAATTAAAAATAACTAGGCTCACTGATGAAAAATCACATGAACACCGCATACACTATTTCCACCCATTTTGTTCCAGTCATAAATACACACCAGAAGTATGAACGACCAACGCGCCACTCCCCGCTGTATCTGCTCTGTTTCTGAATCAAAGCTTGCTCTCGACTGGGGTATTTTCACCACATTTTCCTTGCTGTGCAATCATTTCCCAGTTGGACAATTAATAAGGGCTTTTTTCTCCACTGCCTCTGACGCGTCACCTCCCTCACCCTGCACTTTAACATGCACTGCACACCTTCTCTCTGACGGGTTTTGGCGGTGACCCGCAATCTAAATCTCTTTCCTCCATTTGATATAAGTGAAACTATAATTATCTAAGGGCTAATTTCAAATTACTACCTCATTCCAGTAGCAACTGATGAAGATTAGTGGTCTTGCCTTGCATCCAAGTAAGTCAGCAGCAGAATCACAAGGGGACGCAGCAGGCAACCTTGATTCATGTGAACTTAATTACTTCTGTCAAACACACTCACTTCAATCCAAAGCAGAAAATTCCAAAAAGATTTTTGCTAAACATTTTGCGCTCAAGAAAGACTGCCCATGATGTGTGTGGGGGGGGGAATAACATGTATTTAATCACAAATAATACTGAATAATGAATACAGAAACATTTTTAGATAAATGGATTTAGAGCCTTTATGTTTCTGAAAAATAAAAAAAAAATTGAATGAAATAACTTTTTATATTTAATGTAACATTATTGAAAATTTAGCTGCATAAGGAAAGCTTGCAAAAATTAAACTATTTTAAATTGATATACTAGAAACCAGAACGTTGTTGGTACCATACCAAAGCCAGGTTAGGATAAGTAAAGTCGATTTTTCTTAAAGGAAGTTAAATGTCAGGAAGTTGTAAAAAGAGGCTGATCATGAATTTCTATGCTCTACTCCGGACTATGGCCACGCTGTGTCCTGGGCTGGGTTAGACAGTTAATACGCTGCTCTGCATTCTGCACCCTGCATGGAAGGGTTACTTTCCTAAGGCCCTGGGTCAACTCTGTCACAGAGTGACCAAGCATCTTCCCCCACAGACTCAGGAAACTGTTAACACATGATCATCATTATAACAAATATATTCAAAATTCAGCTTCTTAATATAACTACATCCATAATTAAATCTTAATGTAATTTGATTATCAAAAAATTGAGTAATTACATTCATTATGTAATAAGGCAAAATTATAAATATATTTCCATATATGATGTTTGGGGCTTGGCAAATTCACTAAGTTGGTATTTATAATAGTCAATACATGAAATAACAATTTGTGGAACCTGAGAATTTCACCTGAGGGTTTGAGGGCTGGAGAAGGATTCAACCTGAAGACATATTTGTAAATTTTTAGACAGAACAAAGAGATTTTCTAACAATAAACAGAAAATTAAAAAATAAATCTACAGAATAGTATTCAAAAGCAGTATTTTTATGCTTTTGCATCTTTAAAATTTAATTTCCCATCCTCCTGTGTTCTGATTTCTTTCCGCTTCCTTCACTCCACATAACTCACCCTCACCATTAGAGTATCTGGTGTAATGGGAGTCAGGCAAATGATTAATCCAATAATAAATCCACAAACAAGTACGAGATCAGAACTCAACAGGCCTCTGTAAGGGGAAGGTCTACGAGAAACTAGCAGTGTGGCTTGAGCTCACATTGCGAAGTCAGGAAGAAAGTTCCTGAAGACGCTATTTGCAGCCCTGACCTGAAGGACGGCTATGAATTAACAAGGTAAAAGAAGGTGAATGGATCCCAAGAACAAGAATGGAATTATGAAAGAACACAAAGTAATGAAAGCAGATGGCCTTTGAGAAACTGTAAAAAGCTAGTTCCACTGGTGCCTACAGGAGAGGAGGAAGCGTATCCTCAGGTGGATCCAGAGTGATAGCCAGGACAGAACACACAGCCTTACAGTGCTGCCAAATCTGCCAGGAAGGATTCCGCTAAGGTGTATAACATGTGGGAAGGAGACGCTGGTATGAGGAACAAGATCTGCATTTTTGTGTGGGTGGTACCTTCATACTATCCAAAAAGCAGAACTATGTACAAAGTCATTCATTTTATTTGAAAATAAAGATCTACTAGATATGCTTTTAGGTACTTGAGCGATAATTGATATCAACACTTCTGTGACAGGGTATCAAGTACCAGAATGATTCCCGGATGTCTTTCCTATCGAAGATAATTGCAACACTTCAGCCTCCCAATTAAAGATACAAGGTTGGCAGCCAAAGATCTTGGAATGAGCTAATGTTGTGGTTTCACTTTTTATGATACTCACCTGCACACTTCCATTTACATATACCTGTACAGAGTATGTATAGATACACAAAATCTCCAAGCATATGTAATTCTTTTCAAATTCTTCCAATGCAAACCTTCAACGTTTTTCTACTCAATGAGTTAGTAATCCAAGGAGATAAATCAGTTATTGAATAACAATTGGAAAATCTTCCCACAGTGGCCCCATAACATTTGTATACTATGCAACACCAAGACACATTATTTTTACACACTGCATTGTGTCGAACAGTCATAGGCCCACGTGGTCTCCGGGTGTGTAGCCCCAAAGCCACGAGTCCTCCTACCAGAAGGAAGTAAAAAAAAAAAATCCCTGACACCTATTTCGGTAAACTTTTCCCCACTGCCACCTTTCCAGTTCATCCCCTTCTCTCCCCGATTCTTCATCACTACTCTTAGAGGGTGAGGGCAAGAAAGAAGTTTGAATCATTTGTACTTAAATGGACATACCTTGAGGATATCCTCACAGGTAAAATAAATAGGTCACAGATAGGTACATATCGCATCTTTTCTCTGGTATGAGAAAATAAAGATGTAAATGAGTTCTAGAATTGTATGTTATATATTGTGAAACAGAAAATACTCAAAGGGAAAGAGGGTGAAGGGGGAAATATAATGAGATCATAACAAAAAAGAAAGGAAATAAAGTTTATGTATATGGGGGGTGGTAGGGTGGGAAGGGCTATGGGAAAAAATGAAAATTAAGTTGTGTCATATACTGGTACAAATTCTCATTCTGAAGTGCTATCATGATGTGTATATGTAATGTACCAATAAAGATTTCAATAAAAAATTTTTTAAAAAAAAGAAAGAAAGAAGAACAAAGGTATGTTAAAGGCTTCCGCATGAACACCTGTCCTTCCGGATGGTTTTGTTTGTACCACTAGAATGTTTTAATCCCTCAAATACCAGAATTCATCCTCACAAAGTGCAAAGGCCTCTTTCGCTGTCTGTCCATCCGAGCCGAGCCCGAGGTCACTGTGCTCTGCGTGGGAACCACAGCACATTCTCCGCAACGACGCGGACAGCCAAGGGTGGCGCGTGCCTCAAGACACTCATCAGCCTCGTTTTAGAAGGAAGAACAGACATTGACAACACTTTTGTCTGGAGTGTGTTTGAGAGTACATTTCACCTCTGCTTCCAATCCTGTACTTCCGTATGACCTCATCTCAAACCAGGAACACTGCTCTGTTACTTAGAACTTCTCTGAAATCCAATCCTGATAAAGTCATAAAAATTTAAGAAATGTAATTCCAAGTTGATCACGTATTTAGGGGTGAGCATCGCACAAATCAAATGAGAAGAGCTGTATATTAGGTGGAAAAACAACAGATACTGTTCAAAGAACAAGATTAGGAGCCGATGTGGAAAAGGAAATTCAGGTGCATAGAAAAGTTTCTGGAGAGAATAAATAGAACGAAGTCATCTGACTTGTCTTTTCTCTAGCTTTGTTTCCCTGGATCCATAACTAAGTGACAGTTGAGCCTGAGAAAACCACCACACGTGATAACTTGAGAGTGACGGAGAAAGGAAAACACACCTGAAGCTTCCAGGTGAGCCTAGGGCCTGCTCAGCATCCGGCCTCCCTGCGGTTAATACACAAATTCCTACTGCCTAGTTAGTATTCACACTTCACGTTGAAAACAAGTTCAAGTTCATGAGGACACATAATTGGAAAGGAAAAATGTGTTTTCTTCCCTATACGCTGTGCTTCTCTGTGACATACAGCACCACCCTGCTCCAGAAAGCCGTGGTAAATATCCCAGTCTAAAAGGGCAACTCGTCACATCGTAGGCAACACGAGAGCATTTTCAAATGAATAGAAAAGCATGCATGATCAAGTTTCAATTTAAAAGAAAAATTAAAACAGGAAAAAAAATCCCCACTCTCCATGAGCATATTGCTTTGAAAAGACCTTTTTGTATTGCCCTATCTTCAGACACTTACTTTCATGGGATATGGCTTATCATGCATTTGAAATTGATCCATAAATTTCAACAAATAGCCATGTAATAGCAACCATATGTAAACAAGGTAGAAAACTAAGTCCTGTCAGTTTACAAATATTTTACTCAGAAGTTCATAGGGCTAAACTTATGCAGTTAGCAGCACACCCAAACAAGTTTCCCTTGAATATTTGCGTTTAAATGGTGTACACAGCAAGAAAGAAGTAGAAAGAAAACCAGGGGCACTGGACCCTACTCACACGACGAAGGGTGCTAATCCCTTGGTTTGTGCTGTTAGAAAATAAAACTTCTAAAAGCAAAGTGACTGTGAAATGTGACTTTGCAAGTCAAACGCTATTAGTTATGCATCAGAAATAAAATCTAACATTAAATCTTCATCATTGCCAGGAATTTTAAAATTCAGAGAAGAGAGAAACTCGAAGAGAGATTACCTCCCTGAATTAGCAAAGCAAGAGGCCTCTGGCTCATCACCCCCAGGACGAGCAAGCCCGGACCCCAGCAGAGCCTCACCTTGACAGGTGCCGTTCTTCTCCTCGTAGCCCGCCTGGCACACGCACTTCCCGATGGGCACCAGCCACTCGCCCTCGGCGCTGCAGTGCATTCGGGGCGGCTCCTCGGGCACCGAGTGGTTGACACAGGCGCCCGCCACCTCCAGCAGCTGCGACGAGTCGGCGCCCGTGATGGTGTCGGGGAAGACCGCCAGGTGGCGCACCACGGACGGGCACTTCTTGTAGTACACGCGCACGGACACCAGCGCGATGCACGCGCCCACGTCCTGGAAGGCCAGGTAGAAGCCCTTCCTGCTGAGGGGCCCCACGTCTCGGACCTCCGTGTTCAGCTTCATCACGCGGTCGCCCAGGTCGAGCTCGGTGAAGCTCTCGTCGGCCGCGATCGTGTCGATCTTGATGTACTGGTTTTCCTTGATGTTTCGCCCGTTCTCATCATCCGACTCGAAGTAGTACATGTTGAAGGTTTCCTTGCAGGTCCCCAGCCCGCCGGGAAGGCTGTTACAGTCCCGCAGAGTAAATTTGAGTTCTATGAAGATTCTGGAAGCCCCTTCGTTGGAGATCCAGCTGGTTAGGAGCCAGTTATTCTGATTCTGTTCCATCACCTTGCACACTTGGTATGTGTGGATAGGAGCATAATTTTCATCCACTTCGCCAATCTCTTCCCACTGCACAACGTGAGACAAGAAGATAAGAAAAATGAAAAAGTAGCAAAAAAATCATCAAGAACTAATTCAGATGTGAAAACCTTAGTCACCTCACCAGACAGTATTGCTATCAAGAGCCCGGTACAGAGTATCCTAAGAACATACTAATAGAGATTCTTGTTTCGTTTTGCTGCCCAGGTCCTTCGATTCTGCATTCTACCATGAAATACACTCCAGACCTCTTTCTTTTCTAAATTAAATAACTGAAGGACATACATTTATTAACCAAATTAACTCAAAGATAAACATCTGAATTATATATTCTAAGAAAATTTTCTACTTAAGGATTAAAATACTTTTTAAAATTAAAGTGGATAAAGTAAGCGAGAAAAAGAAAGTAATGCATATTCAAAAGGAGGGTAAAGCATATCAGCAAGTAAGACAGAGGCCAGGGGTCAGATAACATTCCCAAAGATATGTGTGCTAAGGGCTTCATTCCCATCTTTCAAACCGTCAGCAAACCCTAAGTGTGGCCTGGAAGCAGATCCGTAGGACCAGGGTCGTGCTCGCAGATGCGACTGTGGGTCTCACTCCATTCCGTGCTCTGTTGCTCTCCGGACGTGAGGTGAACACGTTCGTCCTCACACTCGCCTCGGGGTGTGTGGCCTCTTCACAGGCACGAAAGCAACAGGCAAACACATCACAGACGGAAACCTTCAGGGTTGTGAACCAGGCCAGACCCTGCCCTGTGTAATTTGCTTATCCCAGTTACAGCCATGGTAAAGGAAAGCTAATGAGACAGGCACAGTTTGAGGGGGGGAAGTATAATTTTTAAAAAGGAAAATAAGGAAAGAGAATGGTAAATGGAAAAAAGAAAGATGATACATAATTTTGTCAGTACAAATAGCATATTACTGTAATAAAATATGAAAGAAAAGCCATTTGATTAAAATTAATAAGACAGTAGATCTTTATTTTATTGAATTTGGCTAGAACATTTTTGTTAACTAGAGAACTATTTATTCATAGATCTACCCATGGATACAGAAATAGATATAAAATTGAGATAAAATTATTGATTTGAATATCAATAGACATATGGAATATTAATCGTCATCTTGTAATAGCTAGGAGAAAAATTCATTCCTTCTTACAAATGTATTGCAATTACCTCCAGGTATCTGAAAATATATAGAATATAAAAATAATGATGTAAGGTTTACATAGTTTGCAGGATCAGTTTGGTCAAAAAAGAGATAAAAACCTATCTCTGTTATCATAAAATACTCCAGTTTTAAGAATCTCAATGTATCATGACCATCCTGAAATATACAGAATCTAAATTTTATTCCTCAAAATACGTCATTGTGATTTAAATTTATTAAACCTATATGGAAACTGTCTGTACAGATATGTATATGATTGTTTTAAATCCTTCATGTATCACTGAAACACCAAGAGAAATGTACACATACGGACTCAATAAATTCCAAATGTATGGTTTCAGACACTCAATATTATAAAGTCATTAGAATTTCATTTCTTCAGACATTAAATTAAATACAGAATTACATATTCATTTTGTCCAACTGGCAATGATTTGGAAAATGTGGAGTCCCAAGGGATGCAAACGAATCTTAGACCTCAGAGGGTCTGAGAACTTCAGCTGCCTTCACACAGACACAAGCAAAGGTGCTAATGAGGTGAAACTGCGGAGCTCCTTGAATTCACAGGAGAGAAACACCAAGACTTAATCTTGCCTAACAATGTCCACACTGTGGTGTTATCGGAAGGCTTGGTTCAATCATTTAATTTCATTTTAGTCTCCTCTCAAAATACATATAAACTCTACTTTCCTCAACCAGTTCTCTATTCTATCATTTTATCAAGCAGCTACTTACATATTCTTCTCAAAGTGGTTTAAGTATCAATCTTTCTCGTAAATGATTCCCAAATGTCTTAATTAATTTTTCATGGCAAAAGAGTGCCTTGACTGGACAAAAAACAGTAAAGTTATCAATACCACAGCAAGATGAATTAAATATACACTGTTTGAATTTGTAAATGGAAACTCAGCATTAAAGCTCTTCTCTTAAAAAAATATGGAAATCAAGAAGCTATATTCTTTCTGCTTAAATATTTATTTTAAGATAGTAAGCCAAAACAAAGCACAAACGCATTATAAATCATTTGTTGGTAATCACTCAGAGAAGGCCTACTTCCGCCTCGTATATTCCAACAGGATCCTGCTAGCACGTGAAAACAGCAGAAAAGTGGGGTTCTCCAAGATCACCGGCAGATGAGCGCATGTGTGCAGGAGTCCATGGTGGCGCACACAGGGCGGAGAGAGCAAGCCAAGCCGCGCTGCACAAGCCGGCTTCGTCCTTACTGCTTCAGGTGGTAACCTCCAAGTATGTGACTCAGCGTCTCGCTTCTCTGAATAGTCTCAGTTAAGGAAAGAAAAACTAATCTGCTTTAAGTTTGAATCTGTCATGGTAAGATTTTATGTATTATTCTTTACCAGATCCAAAATGTACATGACGGCTGATATATATTTCAAATGAGCACATGAAAAGACTTGAAATAATCATAGCTAAAAGCCATTCAGAGACTCAAACAGGCCACGTGCACATTTCCCTAATCTGCCCTCATTTAATTAAACAGACTCATTATGAAGTAGATAAAACTATTTCATTTATTCTAGATTATCTGAAATAAAGCTCTGAAGTTGATCACAACTTCATCTATTTCAAGTACAAACGGATGAGCTAATAGTCAGGAAACGGATCAGAAACTAAGAAACGGGAAAGAGAAAATGGGATTCGTCAAGAACCGAACGACAAGGCCGGGGAACTTCTAAATGATTCTACAAATGTCATGGCAAGGAGATCATGGTAATTCAGTGAAAGGCACAGTAGAAAACAATACTTTCTGCTCAGTTTTGCAGCATTTCCCATGATTCCGCGGTGATGGTTGGAGAAAAGCATGCGCCGATCCTCCAGGTACCTGCAAGTGATCGGCACGGACATCAGAAGGCGGGCGGCACTGAAGGAAGGAGGGGCCATGATTCTGGGCTCTGGGTTTTGCAAATCTCAAAGATGTATGGTGCCCATGCTTTTCTCTTTCTTTCTTCCTTATTTCCCACTGTTTTGCTTTAAAATTAAACAAACAAACAAACAAACAAACCTACCAAGTAAAACGCTCACACCATCAGCCTGGGTCTGCTCCTCTGCCAGTTCTCCGAGCTGACCTCATCCTCTTCCCTCCAGACGCTGCAAAGTCCAGCTCGTTGCATCTAAACTCATGGTGATCAGACTCCGCCCATTAGCCACTCGCGTCAGAAGAGCAGGAAGACGAAGGCCTTACTTTCATATGCATGCGTGTACCGCGGAATTACATCTCTTCCTTCCCAACCCAATGAGAGAGATGTTCTCCCTACTTTCCTGAAATGCTCTGAAAAGCCAGTCTTGAGCTTCTGCTGTCTCTGCCTTGTAAGTGCTGTGCTCATTCTCAATTCCTGAGACTGTATCTTACTTTCCTTTTTCTCCAGAAACTGACGAGTCTGAGTCAGAACAAAGACGAGACTGTCCTCGCCCTTTATTTTGTTTCTAAACCCACAGCAAGAGATGTCAGGGGAGGAGAATGAGATTTGCCTTTTTAAGGTATTTAGAGTTAGCCTAAATATCACATTTTGTTTTATCTCTACTTCTCTTGTTTCTTACATCAGGATATTAATCTACTGAAGTAAGGTTAAGGGATAATGATAAGAAAGTGAACACAAAACTTGACTGGTCTTGTGCAAGAGGACAAATCCTAGCCTAAGGCCCCAGTTGTAGTCTCATCTCTTACAGTATCTAGATAAGTAAACTGAGATCCAATCTTTGGAATGACAGCTTTGCAATCAGTAGTGAGTACCGAAACTGTCCATTCTATGCAATTAATATCTACTGCAATGCATCAGCACAGGCCTTCCAGGATCTAGTGCTAGTGTTAACTTAGAAAAAAGAACTTGAAGATCAGAAGGAAGAAAATACTTGAACAGGCATACATAGAACCACATTTACATAGTGTGCTCAAAAAATGCAATAAACAGTAAATTTAAAAATGAAATAAACAGTGAAAGACACATAGTGTTATCTTCCATCAAAATACACCCTCTGCTTCAAACACACTCTGCATTCCTGCTACTTCCTGGAGCAGTTCTTCAAGTTTTCTTTTGTGTCTTTAGTCTCACAGTTAAGAGTGCATTGTTGTCCTGAGTTGATTCAAAATGTTTATCATGGCCATTTTTTTTTTTAAGTTTGGGGAAGAGACAGAAGCCAGTTGCTGCCAGATCCTGTGAGTAAGGTGGATGAGAACATACAGTAATATCTTTTCACGAGGCTGCCCTTTTCTTGGATGGCACCCGGCAGCAACACTCACCAATTTTTTATCACGTCTCGTAAAGATGTTTATGAAAGAGAACTTCCAGAAACCGCTTAAGAAAGCGCCAAGAACAACTGAATTAGTGTGTTCAAGGCAAGAGGGTTTTTTCTGAAGGAGATTAATGGCAGAGTATCTCTTATCATAATACTTTTCTATCCAAGAATACACTGTGGTTTTAATCAGCCTTTATACTATCTAAGTATCTCTTTTGCATTATCTAGTTGTCTTTATATCTGCCTGTTGTATCCCCAATGCGTGGGTTTGTGCATGAGATCCCTTGATTCTATGCATTGTTACTCTACTCTGTTGAAAAGAAAATGACTATTCAGCCATCATGTAATCACAGAATCCTCTCTTTCTTTCTCTATACATTGCAGTTCTCAAAACATATATCTGAAGGCAAGGCATGGCTGTCTTACTCTCTACTGTATCTCAGTCAAACATACAGTACGTAGTTGGGTGCTGTTCTGCATTGAATGTATTCACCCCAAATTTAAAAGAGCAAATTTTGTTTTGTTATGGTTGAGATCTAATATAAGCTCTCAGAAGTCTTCCGAGTACAGAGGTGGGGCTCTCCAAAGCTGACTGGACGGTGCAGACACCATATTCACCCGCTGATTAATGCACTGATGAGGCCGTAGTAGAACGTGGTGCAGAGGGGGGCAAACTGGGGGAGGGGAGTCAAGTGATATGTTCCTTTCAGGGCAAATATCTGTCACTCTTGTTACCACTGCCTCCCAGCAGTCCCAGGGTGAGAAGCATTATTTTGCTAGCCCTTTCTATTGTGCCATTTCCACCTAGGAGCAAGCTAGCTATGGACTGAACTCTGTGGAGCTATGGGCCAAAAGATTCCATTTCTCCAAGAAATTCAGTGTATCGGGGACTTTGACATAGCAATGAAAAGATCGCTAATATAAGGTTCATCTGCAAATTGTCTAAGGTTAATAAATACAAATTAGAAAGTTCATGAATTAATTTTTAATTAGTCTTCAATACATTTTGTCACAAACATCTAAGTGTCTATTTAATATATTTGCTTATTTGAAATATTGATAATTATTGAGTTTAATTTTGCCCATTATTCTGTGTAACTATTTTTAATTAACATTACAAGTTACTGATTACACTTCACACTTTAGTTTATATATATTTTGAATGTATGCTTTAACAATACTAGTTCTTATATTATCAGTCACTCATCTTCTGTATCTTTCTGTTTGAAGTTCAAAATACAGTACATCATACACCAACCCTCTCTCGTATTTTAGTTAAATTGTATTAGGAAAATCTTCGTGATTTTCTCTGGCAGATTGATATAAATCAAGCAAGGGAACAATTGCCTCCAGATTTTCTCTGTCACAAATAAAGCATAACATTCTAGAAAAACTTTCTATGAAGATCACATTTATTACTTAAATACTTTTTATTTGGAGGGATGTTTATGATTCTCTTTGATGTCAAAATATTTTATGTCATACCTTTTACAATACACTAAAGTCCAGATCTAAATTTTACTCAGCACACTTTAGATGTCATTTATTATTTTCACCGTGCATATTATTTTCACCGTGCATGTGCATGCTAGTATATTGTGCATCTTGCTAACTCTGCTGAAGATACCGTCATCTTAAACTTATATTCCATTGATGTTACACAAATACTGACACAGCCCTTTGATTTCAGAAGGTACCTAGGAACTATGTGACCACCTTTTGTAATCAGTGAACAACAGAGTCCAATCACTGCTGCAAAGTACATTTCCCTAAACAGAAAAATGCTGGAAGCTTTCAGCTAGTGGAAAATTAAATGACATATAACACATTAGAAATTTCAAACACAGCAAAAAATCTTATTCTTTTTTTCACACCAGACCTCATATTCTCTACTCCATGTATATATTTGCATTCCATTGATTGAAACTATGAAAAAAAATCACATTTGGACCTGAGTGATTGCTCATTTTCATATTTTCCCCAGAACCATTATAAACAATTAATAACATTTTTTCCCATAACATTTAAAAACATTTAGAAGGCTTAAAAAATCACGCCTCACTCTCTTATTAGATGTGCGACTGAGTCCATTCATCTATTTCTGCAGAAGTTTATTGTAACGTAGCACATTAGGTCCACGACTTTTCTTTTCTGAGATATTTTACCTAAAGACTGCCAAAGGGTAAGGGACGTTCAGCATTATTAATGGCAGACACCTGGATCCATCTTATGATGCTTGTCTCATTTAATTAACCAGTCTGCATAGTACATGTTGACAGTTCTCGTGTGGAAGCCGCGCACGTGGGTAACGCACCACAATCCCTTCCCTTCCTCCCTTCCATCCTCCACCCCCACATCTCTCGATGCCCTTCCCGTATAAGATACATCTATTTCTCTACTTCCCCTTTCTTATCTTTTCTTTCGGTCTTTATTTAAAATTGTCTTTCTTGTATAAGAGAAAATGTAATAGTTTTATGAAAAACACAAGTTTTTGTCTATTTGTCATTACTATCTTTGATGTAGTGTAACAAACTACCAGCAATTCCTCATAAGCAAAAAATACCATATTATAAATGCTCTTTTGGGGTGAATAAAACTCAGTTCCTGGTAAATCACTTTTCCCAAAGCTCCCCTTGTTCACAGTGATGAGGCACACGAAAGATCAAAGTTCATCTTTGGAATCATGCTTTGGACAAACACTCCGTTGCAATTCAAAAGTGATCATGAACTATGCCCAAAATTCCAAGTTAATCAACCAAAGCCATAGCTCACACACACTGTTGTGTGTGTGGCTCTGAGCACCTCACAGGACTGGACACAGTCACCATAGCTCGGCAGATGAATGTACTGACGCCCAGCACAACGGACACGACCACTTGTGTGGCGTCAGGTCCACAAGCAACACTGCACGGTCAGAGTCACTGTCTCCTTAACAAGTAAATTATGATGCATAGTGCACAGGGCCAGGCGTGACTTTAAACAATTAATGAAGATTTTTTTATATTCTGTAACAAACTAAGTATTTATATTCTTAGAAGATTAAAAAATATAGCCCTGATATAGAATTTTAACTCCCATCTTTCCTGACTTTTGGATCAAGAAAATGAATGTGGTAATAATAAAGAAAAAAGAAAACAAAGATTGTGTATATAGGGGGTGCGGAGTTGCAGGGCAGGGGGAAAATGGAAAATAATGAGAATCAAGTCATGTCATATTCTGGTACAAACTCTCAATGTTGCATGTGATTATGATATGTAGTCATAATTTACCAATAAAGATAAAAAATCCAAACTCCAAAGGGGGGGCAATTTACTGGGCAGTAGATGTATCTCTTTTTGCACACAACCAAGTGAAAAACAGTATTTAAGAAGAATGAGACATGTAACAGAGTTTTCTTATCACAAATTCCATCTCTCTGATAACTATGATTCTTTAGTAAAATAAATATGAAAAAATCCATCAACATTCACCAAAGATAAGCTGAATATTGTTGTATCTCCTCAATAATATATTGGTGGAAAAAAACACCTGAATCAAGTAGGCGTTTGACTTGTTTAAAACATCTTTAAAATCCATGAGCGTGATGAAGCGATATTGTTAAAAATGACTCAATTAACTTTCAGTCTATGAAATAGAGCTAAAGTTGATTATTTTATTGCCCATGCATGGAACAGATATTTATGAGCTTAAATTCAATTCCTGATACAAATAAAATCACTTGAGAAAGAGACTTAGACTTTCAAATTTATATGAATATTTTCAGAGGAAAATTCATGACCAATTGAGCATCTCTATACAATACCAGGTTTGAATGGTAAAAAGGACAGCTCTTTTCCCTTTTAATATTGCAGTCAGCAATTATTTCTTAGAAAAAACATCCTTTCTGGATTTATTCTTTAACAGAATTCTCTAAGTTCGGAAGAAATATGGTTTGGAAACTTTAAAAGCAAGATGCCAGAACAAAGATACTAAATAATATTGCATCATATAACATAATAAGTATTATGAATACTTCAATATTTAAAATATGTCATTCTCTTTTAGAAACTACCAATGAAAACAAATTCAAATTTATCAATTAGTCAATAACAGATTAAAAAGAAAATAAATTAAGTGTTTAGGCATGCTTGAAATTAACAAATTAATAAACTAAATAAAATCTTAAATAATCTCATAATTTTTTATCAAAAAGCACTCCCATTACCTTTCAGATGTAATGAGTAATTTATCAATCATTTGTGTCACAAGACACAGTGTTATGAGCAGCAGCTAAGTTAAAACGGATTCATGAAACACCAATTTAGATTCGTTATTTGATGACAGGAATAAGATATCTCAATTTGTCAGGTATGGACTTTCTCACAATGTTTTCTGTCATGTTCTGTCAAGAGATGGCTGGTCCAACACAGACTATCATAAAGGAACATGGTAATATCAATAATGTTTTATGTAAAATTTTTGACATTAAAAATTCACATATTCAGTGAGTTTATACCTTTCTAAATGGTGAGTGTGCTCTCAATTATATCCTAGTTTAAACTGGAGTATGCATGTACCATGGAAGTTGTAAGATCTATAAGGAGACGAATATCTCTATTTTGGAGCCGGGATTTAACTCAGTGGTTCCAGCATCTGCCTTGCAAACTCAAGGTCCCAAGTTCAGTCCCCCGTAACCACATACCACAATGCCAAGGCATGGTGACTCATCAGCAATCAGTACTACAAACTACAATGCTGGGTGTGGTGCTCATGCCTGTAATCTCAGCACTGAGGAGGCACAGGCAGGAAGATTAATGTGAGCTCAAAGCTTGCCTTGGCTGCATAGTGAGTTCTGGGCCAGCCTGAACTACAAAAGCAAGACCCTGTCCCCCCCCCCCAAAAAAAAATCTCAGTTTCATTTGTCAAGGTTTCATATGGACACACACATACATGAAATCACATGCACTATAAAGAATTTTTTCATGATAGCCTTTAGGATGTTGTTGAGAGGCTTTCCAGTATTATTTAATTATTTATGTTCCCAATAAGGCATGAATGTTAAAAGTATTTATTACATTCTTAATATAAATAGTATCTTATTTCACACAGCTATAAACTCTGCAGAGATTTCTTTTCAAAGATGTGTGAAAGTTTCAGTAAATGAGGAAGAAAACACTTATTTAACATGAGAATCAATTTAATGAAAATAAAGTTGATTAATCTCTGGAGTGCTTAATGTTTTAGGCAAAGTAAATATAGTCATACCTTTGCTATTCTGCCAGAAAGGACGTGTCAGTAGACAAGGTGAACCTCTGGATGATACATCCAGTCTATAACGTGTGTCAGACAGTATAAGGCTGCCCTGTCTTCTGTTCTTTATTCTGCAAATCTCCTTTTCAGCAGATAATATTACATTTCAATACAGACGTTGAGAAGAGAGTCCATGAACCAACTCTGTATGTAACATTAATCATGCTGTTGTAATCAGTGACTATTCAACAGGAATTTCCTCTCTCTCTTTCTCTCTCTCTCTCTCTGGTGGGAAATAGCCACACTAGTGCTGTGAGCTTATTCAAGTTTACTTATTCACAATAATACTCTAACATAAATAAAGTCCAGTCCACCCTTCTCTCATACAGTATTAATGAGCTCCCCGAGGACTGGGAGCTGTCCACCGTGGATAAGCCATCCATCCACAACCGCGCATGCGCATGCATAGAGCGCAGCTTCGCTCTTCAGATTCCTAGAGCTTCTCCCGCTGAGATGGGTTAAGGAAGGGCGCAGGTTCCCCCACTCCCTGATCCCTCTCTCTGCACTTGTGTTAGGTCTGTCTGCTAAAAAGATCATCTCAGTGAAAGTATTTTTTCTCATACGAACAGTTTAATTAAAAAATGCAATGTCTAGTGATGATACTACAATGAACAATTTTTAGCTCTCTTTTTGAGCATTAGTTTAATATAAATTTAAATCTGACGAACATTAGATGGAAGAATTTTATGACAGAATATGCTATCTGTTGTAGCATGGGATATTTGAATACATCTTACTATAGTAATTTTTATTTGGAAATTATCTCAAAGAGGATGATGTTAAGAATTCTTGGCGAATAGAAAACTTTGAAAATATTAGCAGAATTGCAACAAGGAAATGCCTTTACATTTATTTTCCCAATGGTGCCTTCTGTTTTATCTATTCCTATATTACGCCTTAATCATCTTATACTATGATTGAATTCTTACCCGTAAGTCATCTATTAACGACCTTGCTCTACGCTTACTTCTCTCATTCTTATACTCTGATAATAGAAAATATGAATATAGAAATATAGAAAATATGAATATAGAAAATGCAGATAAAAAGTATATCAAGTCAGAGCACAGAAAACTGGAATCCTTTCAGGTAATACTCACGGATATAATTTCTTATTTCACATGCATTTGTAGAGGAGCAAAAAACCTCCTCTTAAGAAAAGAGCACGCTCATGACTGCAACACATGGATGTACCTGGCACGGATGCGTTGTTCTTCCCGCTGTAGGTAACTAACATGGCTCTGGACCATCAAGCTCCTCTTTAATATTTCTCATTATCCTTTATAATTTCTCCCTTCCATTTGGGCTGACTATGCTGGAAACTTTGTACACTTAATGTCCGGCTCCCTAGCAGGAAGTCAGGCAGATATGGAGTTGAGTGTTGTAGAACCTAACAAAAATAAGAAATTCTTCTCTACTGCTGTAGAATACACTAGCACCATCCTCAGAGAGCAGACACATGGTACATTTTAGAATGTTTTAAAACCAGAACTTCAACATATGCTACGACAGCATCGTAGATCCTGTCACAGCCAAACACAGACTACATAGTCATCAGTACGAATGAATGAAATGTCTCATGCGTACTATCATGAAAAGGAAAGTTAGTACTTCATTTTTATGAAAATCACAAATATGTAATTTTAATAGAAACATCCAACATTCAAAAAAACTGAACTGTAATTTTAAGTGAATGAAATAATGCTGTAATTACAAATTGTTTATAATATGATTTGCAATAAGATATAAAATGAACATGAAAATATGTTAAATTCTTGAAGACACCCTCAGCATTCTAGAAAAAAAATGTATCAGGTCATATATAATGAGAGTCCCAAAAGAGGCACAAAAATGGCAGCTACAACACTGAATAATTATTAAAAATTCACAAATTTTATGAAAACCACTGATTTACAAACCAAAAATGTCCGCTGAAGCAAGTGGTACACACGCAGACATCCATGCGTACACACATGGCTGAAAGTCAAGATGTTGAAAAAGGGTTTTAAAATGTGAATAGGAAAATAACTCATCAAGTAGAAATAATACTTTTGTAATAAGCACAATGTAGCAAGAAATGGAGAGCAGAAGGGCAGGAAGGAGAAAGGTTATGGGCAGAGATCTGAAAGACAGAAAGATGTCCAGCTGTAGTGCAGGCTCTTCCAAATTTTCAAAATAAAGGTGACTCAAAATTCACTATTAAAAATAAGTAAAACACTTGTTAAAAAATGAGCAAATGGTGAAAATATACATATTATTGATAAAATCTTCAGACAGCAAATAAGCATACTGAAAGATGTTCAATGCTATTGGACCTTGGGCAATTTCATATTAAACAACAATAAGACATCACTATACATTGTTATGAAATCACTGAGATTGACTTTTTTCAATGCTACTCAGACATCATACATGACAGACAAAAGTCCTGCCACTAAGCCGCACCTCCAGGCTTTGAAATACATGTTTTTCAGAAATAGTGATAACAGCAAATATTGGAAGAAGTGGAGAAGCTACATTGTCCCTACATGGCTGGCAGAAATGTAAAATGGTATAGCCAAAATTAAACACTCACTTACCAGGTGCAGGAGGGATGTAACACTTTACATTTATCCCAGATCCCTGAATATGCGTGGCTGTTCACAGCAATTTGTAACAGCCCCTAGTCAGGCTAGGTTAATTTCAGTGAATGAGTGGTTAGACAAAGCGCAGTGTGAAGGTGCTACTAACTCACAAAAGCAAACTATCAATATAAGGCATAAGAAACAACAAAATGATTGTGCACAGAATTTTACTGATTAAGAACTACCCCTAAAAATTTTAAATACTAAAGAGCCAGTTTATATAATTCTTTGAAACACAGAATTTTGAGACAGGCTCTTTCTTTGTAGTTCAGGCTGGCCCTGAGCTTACTCTGTTGCCCAGGCAAGCCTCAAACTCACAGCAATCCTCCTGCCTCGGCCTCCTGAGTGCTGAGATTATAGGCTTGAGTCACCAGGCCCAGCAATGTCGTATGTGGTTACTGGAGATTGAACTCGGGACCTTCTGTTTGCAAGGCAGATGCTGGAACCACTGAGCTAAACCCCTGACCCAAAACACAGAACTTTTAAAATTGACAAGTGCTTAGTCATCACTAGTAGTCATAGTGATCCAAATGTTTCCTGTTTCAGTTTGTTATCAGTGAAGATGAATTTGTATGGAATTTCACACACACACACACACACACACAAAGACAACAGAATAGAGAACTGAGATGTTCAAGGAGGAAAGGTCAGGACAAGTTGTTGTGAAATTAATGATCAGCATAAAAACTGAAATTCAAACTTGTCTGACTTTACAAAGTTTATTTTAATCTACTACTCAGTGACACTGATTACAGGAAAACAATCATTTGTAGGCAAACTTATGCAAGGACTAAATGATGCATCTGTAGTATTCTTCCAAAGATGCAGTAGGATTTTCTATCCTCAAAATTGAACCCCATATTTCATCTTTTCCTCTTTGAATTAAATCAGAAGTGATCATTAAAGTGATCATTACAGTAATATTTCACTGTAACTACAAACTATTAGCTATTTGATAAAAAAATTGTTGTTTAGAAAGACAATTATGGGCTAATTTTTGGTTTCTCTTTTCAAGATAATAGATTGAAAGCTTTGAGAATTCAGTGCACATCTGTAAAGTAAATCTGCAGACTATGCATATAAGAATAGTGACACTATAGTAAATTTTCCTACTCCATTTTGCAGGATCTCTCCCAGACTTGGATAACGCTTTTATTCATGACACACATGAGTATCCTGCAGAATGTTCCCACATATTGAGAAATGTCAGTTGTGGAGCCTGGGATACTACAGCATCATGCCTTAAATTCTAATTTGTCCCTTTTCACACTTTTTTAGCACTAAATCTAGTAGCTCTTGTCGCTAGACTTGTCTACATCTCTCAAAAACTCACTCTATTTCCTCCATGAAAAAAAAAATGTGTTGTTAGTTGTCCGGGTGTTTTTTTCCACCTTGGTGTTAAGCACGGGCCCAGGGACCTGTAGAAATTCAGTCCATATTGATTGAATGTATGTAAGTAAGAACGAAGGAATGAATGAACACAAGAATGAAAACACCATTTTCTTTACTTCTATTGCTTAACTCAGTGGTGCACCAGGGTCCACAGCAGGGGAACAGAAAGAACTTCTGAGTGACAGTTATTTCTCCTTCCTTCTACTAAAAGCAATTTACTCAGAGAACACTTGGCATGTCAACTCTGAAATGTTGCCAGCCTTTTGCTTCAGCCACTATTTTTTTTCCCCTCTTGACAATAACCCCTACCAGAAGAATAGTGTGGGAAGAAAAAGAAGGTTAAACTCAATTCTGTCATACGCTGTTAAGAGTCAGCAGCTCCAGGAGAGGTTTTATGTGCTGAAGAGAATTGAATCTCACGGAAAATGGTCTTACTTGAATCACTTTAGGTTTCCTTTATCTCTATATCACCAGTTTTTAATTATCACTTCAAGGTGACAGCTGTCGTGTCAGAAAATTAGAAAGTTTTATTATATAATCAAAATTTACCATGCAAAGGCTTGGTGGTTTATATAAATAAAAGAATTGATAACTTCTAATGCTGAAGCCCCCTCCACCTCTCTTTATGTCCTTCTCAGATATAGTAGTTATATTGAATTTTGAAATGGTAGGTGAAATCTCCACCTTCCCGGGGTCCAGGTACTGAACGGATGGACTGCACATAAAGTTTGAACCCTGGGACAGCTTTTCTTCTAAGCACTCACTAAAAAAGAAAACACATTCTAAGGGTCATATCTGCAAGTTCACCTAGTCCATAGAAAGCGGGTCTGCCAGACAACATAACAGAATTACTGTGATATACAACTGAAAAGCCATAGGATACTTGTAATTCTTTGATTACATTTAATTTTAAAAAATAAAAATTAAAATGTTATTATATTTTAGGAGGAAATTGTATCCAAAAACAACAAAAAAATTACAAGTAGCAAGGCAAATGTTTACTGGAAAATTTCAAAGAATGTAAGAAACTTTTCCAGACCTCAACACTTAGTGTTGACATTTTGCTTTAACTGAAAATCCCAGGGTGCACTTACTTTTCCACCACTTTATACTATGATGAAGGCCCCTTTCGTGGTCATCTTTTTTAAGCAGTCATTTCACACAACCTGATGGCTGACAGTTTTTCTTTTTACAAAGGTTTTTACAGAAAAAAAAAATGCCCAAATTGGACTAATTTGTATTTTTCTCATGTGTAGTGACTAGTATACACTCAAACTCATCAGAAAATAATTTTACTTATTAATCATTTATTTCCATTGGAGACATTCTGCCTATAACCATGTAATACAAATAACAGCAAATGTCTACCTGTGCATTTCAAAGAAGTCTATCATACAAAGGCCCATAAAATAATAAACTAATCATATCAACAAATTCCAGATATTTTTATTTGCATACTCACTAATATTACTCCATAGAAACTTCAACTGATCTATTAAAATGTTTGCAATGCACTCTACCTAATGGAGAAGCTACCACTTTAACAGCATATGAGTTACACTTGAAAAGTTAGGTTTTTGAGACTTTCACAAACCATTAATATATTCTTTCATAAATGCACATATATTTGCTTTAATATATTTAAATATGGCCAGACATAGTGGCACATGTCTGCAAGCCCACTTGAGAAGTTGAGGCTGGAGGATCACTGTGAGTTCAAGGCAGCCTGTGCTGCCTTGAACAGTGAGTTTGAAGCCAGCTTACACTCTATATCAAGACTCAAAAACAACAAGAAAAAAACTGTAAATAGGAATTATGTTGAATGGCACTAAAAGAGCTTCATCATTCAAGAGTAGAATATAAATTTCATTTAATTTACAGTGAGAAACTTAGAGGATATATACCTTTAAATACACCAAAATCTATATATTCACATTAAATAATTGAACTTGATTTTATATCAAGCTTTGAAAAATATATTTTATTGAAAAGAGGAAAATATTCCTGCAGTTGTTTGGGTATTTTTTTTTTCTTTAAACAGTCTTAGGTCAATTTTTTTCAGCTAAAAAAGCTGAAAAAAAGAATTAAACATCCAGCAAAAGACAGTGCCAGGTATTTACACATGCTCAGAGTTTCCATCCAGCTCAATGGACTTACATAAAAATACACAGATGTATGCAAAGCATTAGCTTAGTATTTCTGTATACAATATCTATTTCATTTCTCATTTTACTCTAAACTCTAAAAATGTTTGCCCATGCCAATGTATCGTAAATATTTCCAGCTTAATAATGTTACATAATCCAGACTTTTATTCTTATGCTTAGTTTGGAATAATCTAAAACAGAGGTTTCCAAATGCTTGTTTAACCATCACTTGTACCATAACCAACTTTAGTGGTTGTGAAATAATTCTTAGATCTAGGGATGATTTTTTTTTTTTTAAGGGGGTGGTACTAGACATCAAAGTCAGGACCCTGCATTAGCAGGCAGGCAGCAGCACGACTGAGCTACATCCCTGGCTCTTTTTTTGTAGACTAGGAAAAATTTATTGAGGGATCGATTCTGCCTAAGAGAGACAGAACAAGGTCCCAAAAGTGGTTTGCCCAACCACCTCACTTTCCAGGAGGGTTTTATGGGACAAAGCCATGAGGTGAGGTGGATTCAAGGTAGGACAAAACCATAGTCAACCAGTAACACTGGAAGTATAGTATCGTTGGTCCAATGAGAAATCACAAGGTGGACAAAACTATGAACAACCAATAAGAATACAATGAATATTGTTAATTAGGTCACACCAATTCAGTGGGGATCCAATAGGAAAGCAAGTCACTTTGCAAGTGTAAAGGACTTTCAGTCAGGAAACTTTCCTAGAAGGGATGGGAAAGATCTGATTTTGTTATTTCCAGGAAGGACTATGAACCATTTAAATTGTTAAGTTTACTCCTTAAGATAACCTCCCACTGACTTAATAGGTAAAAGTAAACACACACTGAAAATTAAATTAGCATGATGTTCCTTCAAGATATTTAAGTACCATTCAGGATTTTGACTGTGAAGAAATGATGGTTGTTCTCTAGCCTACCACAGAAATTGTAGGTTATATTTTAGTTTTGGAGTTTTGTTTTATTTTGTTTTCCTGTGATATGCCTCCTCTTGAAGATTTACATTTTACTTATTAAGGAAAATTACCCCAAATCATTTACACCTTTAAGTGGATGTAGTCCTTTTTTCTTACAAGAATCTAAATACATAATAATATTGCAATTCTTGAAACATTTTACATTTATTGTTGTGAAATGAAAATAGACCACATCTTGATTTTGTTTAATAGTATGTCAAATAAATTAAATATTCTACAACCAAGAAAAAAATAAAGCAATCTATGCAGAAAATTAATACTGGAAATTAAGGGAGCAAATAATGGATTTGAATAAAATTCTGTATTTTCTCATGTGCCTTTACCATGTGTGAGATGAAGTGAGAAGATAAAAAAGGATAAGCTCTTTCTTTCAGAGAGAAAGGCAGGCACAAGAGCAGGAAGAGAGGAATGAATGTGTCCAGACTCCCATGTGACAAACATTCACGTGTCTCTGTGGACATAGTCACCAGTCTCCTGTGGTACAGCAATTAGGAAAAAGAAGTGAAGTAGTTGATGCCATTGGTTATTGCTCTTAGAAAAATGATTCTTTCCTTAACCAACAGGTGCAGTGGGGAGGGGAGAAAATAAAAGGAAAAAATAGAAACAAAGCTTCTGTATATGGGAGGAATGAGAAAAAAAATGCTAGATATATCATGTACTAGTGCAAATTCCCTATGAGGAATGTTACCATTATGTCTATCTAAAATATATCAATAAATATTCTGCACACACACACACACACACACACACACACACACACACAAAAGAATACTCATGACATTATGCAAGGCTAAGCATGACAAAACAAAATAAAAACAAAGGGAAGCCTCCTCTTTTTAACGTACTTGATTCTTCACGAAGCCTTACACAGTAATGTGCAGCAACCAGGGAGAAAGACCTACATCTGGAAGTAGCTATCACCCCTGTGGCATATGCTAGGCAATTTCTGAAAGTGGGAAAGATAATAAATGTGTCCATATTTGATTCTGCAACAAGAAGAAGAGTTGCTGCACTTAGCAACTAGCAAGCAAACTCTTTGAATTTATAAACTGTTTCCTTATTAGACCAGCAAGAAGTTTCACTTTTATCTCTCCATTTATCATGTGTACAGGATTTAGTAAAAGGAATGCTTATAAATGATAATTCAAGAAAAAAAAAACATGGAGAATAATAAATGTACTCAGAACCTTGGATCAAAGTTCAAATATGAGGTCATTTCCAAAGTACTCATCTACAGGGTTCTACTATGTCCTTTTCCAGTGCCTGATATTGTATAAACTCAGTCCTGCGCCTCTCGTAATGGTGCACAGTCCAACACCCTGCTGTGTGTGCATACGGGGTTGTGTGTGTCTGTGTTTCCATGTGGCTGTTTTCCTGAGTTTGTTTTCTGTCTGGAAAACAAAGGGAAGGTGCATCTGGCATGAACACCACCACGTGCACCTGAGTGCAAAGGAAAACTGACAGTCCACTCAATTCTCAGATCAGTTTCGCTTAGAAACCCAAGGAGCCCAACGAGCATGACTAAAGCCTAAGTGGAGATCTTCCAGGTAAAATTATTCAGGCGGACCAGCTTGTCCCAGGCACCACAATATTAGTATGATGTAACCTCAGTTTGTTTACTTTGCTTTATTTTGCAGAAAAATGACTCTGTTTGCTTAGAATAAACTCTAACAATTTTATTTGCTATGTTTTCCAAAGATGAATAGTAAAGTTATTACACAGATCACAGTCAAAATTTCATCAGAAAATTACTCATGTTCACAGTACCCTTACAAACATACCAGGAACCTTCACTGCATATTCTTATGGACTAAGAAAAATTTCCTTCCAATATCAATTTTATATTCATTTACCTTTTTTTCCATTCAACAATTACATAGATTATTTTCTCTGGAACAGAGATACAATAGAGAACTCGAAAATAAAATTGTGTCAGGAACTGCAGACAATTTACGTAGACTTACAACTTATTTACTTGGACTTACGGATGCCTGACCTGTCCTCAGGGATCAAGTACTAACCCAGTGGGGTCTTCTACTATAAGGATTATTGCATTAGGATTACTGGCAGATATCTGTTCTGCCCTATGGAAGGATCTTCAACTACAGGGATATCCGCCCTGCCTAATGCATGCTAGGACTCAAACTCACCACAGACCGCAGGATTTGGGGTGAGAAGGCTTGGTACAAAACAAAGGGGTAGTGATCTCAGGGTATTAGGCCTCCACTTTCTGCTGCTGCTCAGAGTAGCAAGACTCTCGCTGAGCTCAGCCCTTTTCTCAAGGTTTGATTTATGCTGTTTGTTGGTTGTTAATCTTTTTGCTGTGGGACTCATGGGGGACTAGAATTGGCCCAGGAGGGTTTTGATTGTGTCCTCTTCTCCAGTCTCCCACAAAACTGCATTTTTGTCAAATGCTATCCTGATAAAGACCCAAGATACATTTGTTCCAAATTGGCTTCTGGGGCTGGAGATTTAGTTCAATGGTTCCAGCACCTGCCTGGCAAGTGCAAGGTCCTGAGTTCAATGCCCAGTACCATATATCACAGTGCCAACTGTGGTGGCTCCCAGTACTAGGGAGGCAGAGGAAGGAGGATTGCCTTTGAGTCTGAGGCTCGACTGGGCTACATAGTGAGTCCAGTTCCAAGGTCAGCCTGAACTACAAAGCGAGACCCTGTCTCAAAAAACTAAATAAATAAACTGACTTCTTTACCTGACAGCAATGTTTGTCCCATAAAAAGCCTTTTAGATTTGGAGTAAACCCTACCTTGATATGTAAGTAAATAGTAACCTCACATAAGACTTTATTCCTATAAGAAAGCAACTAAGGTGTAGACCAGCACAGTAGCTGAGCAACCAGCCAATTAGAGGCTGAAAGCTGCCCAACCGAGATCTGATAAGAAAATGCTGACCAGGCTATGGGGTTATTTCTGGGTGCCACGTCCTTTTCTTGGTACTGTCATTAGAATCAGTACAGCGACAGGGAGATTTTAAACATCTCTATTTTGCGATCCTGATCCACTGCAGAATTTTTTTCTCCATCAAAATGCTTGGATAAATTTAAATAACCTCAGGTTTTAATAAGAAGAAATATCAAGTAGTGAAAACATAACAAAGTGAGGTTATAAAGAAAATATTTAAAAATCACTCTTAGCTTTATATGAAGCAAGAAGTTCCCGAATTTTGGAATTCAAGGAATATTCAGAGTTGTCACCTCATGAAGACCAGGCCAGGAAAGTTTTAGTTAATGTTTTGATAATGGCTCTCAGAATGGGAATTTCTGTCATGTGATATGATTATGAGTGAATGCTGTAGAGGAGTATGATAAGGGCTGCAGACAAAACCACATGGGAAATTATCAATGACATACAATATGTGTATTATTCTTGGAAATCATTGAGCCAAGAAGTATAACAAAGGAGCACGTGTTTGCCATAGTATTTGTCACTAACATGGCTAAGTCTTAGTTAATAACCAAAATCTAAGTTTTAAACAAAATTATGAAACACTGTTTAAAACACTGAAAAGTGCTATTCATGTATATACTCGTACTTTCAGTAACCAATGGGAGGAATGGGTAGAACAGGAAAGGTAATATCCAGCATTTGATAGGCAACATCATTTTTCATTATTGCCAATTATAACTGTGGATAAAAGAAGAAAATTTGTAGTTTAAAATAATCAAGATTTCTGGTAGCAGGGTAAGTAGAAGATGAAAACAACCGCTTTGCTTCAGGGAAGGTTAATCAGAAGGACATAAAATACTTGTAAGAAATTGAATTATTTTAATACAGAAGCAACTTCAAGGACACTTCACAGCAAAACGCCAACACTTGAGATTATCTGAAACTTTTCAGGTTAGCACAACACAAACTCACCACAGACCGCAGCTCCAACAGTGCCTGGCGCTGCCTCCGAGCGGCCCACGTCATTGCACACTGAGGTTTTCTTTAAAAACGGACAGTCATGAAAGAGTTTATTTTCCTCTGAAATTACAAGACAAAAATCCCACTGCTCATCTCTCAATATTTTGATACATTCTAGGCAAAAATTTTTAAAGTCATCAGCTATTGACCGTCACTTCAAAAGTGAAAAAACTTAAATTGAAAAAAACAAAATGGACATTAGAAAAGTACTGAATCGTTGACACAGATGAAATGGCCACCTGATATTTCTGTGTGGGTTATATATCATTATTTTTACTGCAGTACTAACATTTAAGTATTAGTTATTTAAAGAAACAGATTTAAAGCTATCTCTTAAGATTAAATTATATAGCGCACACTGTATGAAACATGAAAGAAACAAAAGAGCTATGTGGTTGAGAAAGTCAACTAAAAACATACATAGAGCATGGCAACAGAGGGCCGTGTGTCCTTGCTGCTTTTGGTTCACTGCAACATGACACCCAACTTCTGCAACTTGCAGGCAGAAAGTTTTAATTTGGCTCCCAGTGTATAGAGGTTTCTGACCATGGTTGGGTGGCTCCAAGGCAGGGTGCAGGGCAGAGGGTTGTGGCAGGGGAGTCTCACATGTAGCATGACAGTCAGGAAGAAGAGAGAGTGAAAGACCAAGAAAGAAAAGAGAAAACTGTCTGGAAGTACACCTAGAAGATTCCACCGCTGGTTCTCAACAGGCCCAGCGTGCATCGCTTTATGCACAGTGCATCTAGCTCATTTCTCAGAGCTGCTGAAGTTCTAACACTCTCAGCACTGCTGAAAAGTTAAAGTCTAAATTCTCAGAAATTTAAGGAAAACACAACTGTTGGCATTTTTAAAAAATGGAAAAACATAGTTAAAGACCTCGAATACATGATGGCATGGGATATGTATTTTTTTAATTGAAATCTTTACTGGTACATTACATATACACATCATGATTGCACTCCACAATTGGGATTGTACCAGTATATGACACAACTTAATTCTCATTTTTCCCATAGCCCTACCCACCCTACCACCCCCCTACAGACATAAAATTTGTTTCCTTTCTTTTTTGTTATAATCTCATTATTTTCCTCCTTCACCCTATTTCCCTTTGAGTATTTTGTGTTTCACAATATATAACATAAAATTCTAGAACTCATTTACATCTTTATTTTCTCATACCAGAGAAAACATGCGATATTTACCTATCTGTGACCTATTTATTTCACTTATGAGGATATCCCTGGGATATGTATTTCTATTTCAACAAGATGAAACAAGACTGAAAGGAATGAGGCCACATCAGCACCGAAACCCAGCAGGGCAAGACCTGAATCCAGTGCTTCCGCATCCAGCAGCCTGGGCAAACTGCGGAGAGATCTGAACTCCAGAACGCGAGAGGGGTTCCCTTACACAGCGAGGGTGTTTTTTGAGCCTGCAGGGACTTTCTCTCAGGCCAGCTTCATCCTTGTGCTTCCGCAGAGGATGCTCACGCCTGGCTTTTTCCAGCACACTGGGAGTTTCTGCTGCACCTGCAGCTTCACTCTCCCCGCTTCGTGACCCGCCCTGCAGGGAACGCACTGCCTGGGCTCTCCGGGCTTCTTCTGACATCCCTGACTCCACAAGCTGTCTGTCTGTGCGAGTCAAACCAATACAGACTGGAGGACGCCAAGGTCTGCCTGGAGCAGAAGCTGTGGCCAGGCTTGCTGCATCCTGCCAGGGGCTGCAGAGGTCAGTTCATCCGGATGACAGAGCTCGTGGAACTGACACAAGATAGCAAACCCCTAAGAAGCCCTTCTCCAACACAGTTCCCTGGTGCTCCCTGGAAGCGAAGTCTTCTCCCTTTGTAATTGAGGCCTGCAGTGGGTGGGGCCTCGCTAGCTCAGCACACAGCAGCCCGCGCTTTTCCTTTTCCTCTTCCAATCGGAGCATGGGGCTGTGTGTGAATGCTGATCTTCTCAGCTACCCAGCTCCCTTCTGCTCCAGCTTCGCAGAGCACAGCCTTACCAAAGCCTCCTTTATGACCCAACTCAAAACTCTTTACAAGATTCAGCTGAGCCATTTGCTCTTGATTCTCAATGCAGAGCTGCATAAAGCCCCAAGTAGTACCTGAGCCAGAGCCTGAATGTTTGGCTGCCTTGAAATTTCCTCCACCAGATTAATGCGTCTGTTACCCTTAGTCTCCCTTTCCCTCAAAATCTCAAGGCAGGAGCAGAATTTTGACAAATTTTCTGCCAGAGCAGAACACACATTCCTGGAGTTCAAGTTCCCAACTAAAACGGCTGAACCAGGTCTTTTCTACTGGTTAATTTTTATCAGAATTCTGATCTTCTGAGCTCTGATCGGAACCTCATATCAAATTCAATCAATCCCAGTTCCACAAAATAATAATAATAATAATAATAATAATAATAATAAATTAATTAAATATAACTAAATAAATACTAAAATGAAAGCTAATATATAAGAACTCTTTGTTAGAGTCCATGCAAAATATCACTATTAGGTGTCTTATTACTTTGACGAACTAAATATTACTACAGTTCAAAGTTCCTTTACTGTATATCTTTGCAACACTGGTACTGCTTTACGTACTTAATTGTATGATAATATAATATCTAGTCTTAGGACTTGTATTTTTAAAAAGTTGATATTGCATCTGCTGTAATCTCAGTAACTAGTAAAATTTCAATATGTGACTTAATGGGGAATTACTCCTCAGATGAATGAATGAATGAATGGATGGATGGATGGATGAATCCACAACTACCCTAAAAAAGAAAGCTCAAAGGCACAATATCAAGGTTATATGCCACACATGTTCTCCCTAGTCAAGGGGGTATTTAGGAAATCCCCTGACCATGTGTCTGATGTAGTATGTACAGCAAAAGATAACTGACAGCTAGAACCTCTGTCCTACCATTACAGAGATGTCCAGTTAGAGTACCAGCCTAATAAATTATTTAATTTCTCACCTAGTGCAAATTAAAAAGAAATTCATTTTATTGGCTCCTTGTGAAAGGCAAACTGGAAACCCTCACTGACCGTAAAATTCATGTCCAGGTCACAGTTCTCTCTGTGACAAAAATGTGAAGCAAGTGGCCTATTCAACAGGCAAGAAACTGTACTTAGGCTCCAGTTCCCTGTGACAGTCTAGGTAGATGTCATGATGCTGCCTCAGACAAAAATTCCAGGCACAGTAGGACAAATGTGAATCCAATGACAGTGTTCCTCTGTATACGTTAAAATGAAAAAGTCACTGATTATGTAAAAATAGTCTTTTATTTGTTTTTTATCTCTTTCTTCTGATAAATTTCACATAGTAAATGACTTTTGTTTAAATTAATGTGCTAAGATGTATTCTACTGAATATTTCCTGTGAAGTTGTCCATAAAAAATATGGTGGGTAAAATGATCTCTAGCCAAATCACCTGAAAGAAACTTCATCTTCTTTACTAAAATAGAGGCTTGGTATAATATAGTAGGTGGGGAAAGCCACTGAATTGCATTTCATTTAATACTTTCCAAATTTACTTAGCATAGAACCCCTCTCACTTACTACCTTTAATCACTCTTTCAGACAGTGTTGAGTGAAAATATTAGTGGGAAGTACTGAGCATGAACTAAAAAAATTTAGCCCTCTTCCATTTCTCATACACTAAACATTCGACTTGTTTAGTAAACGCGTGCTCATGTGACAGAGGTGTGGTTTGAATGGCAGAAAAATCTCTTATTTTACCCTCATCTTTTCTGTTTCTGACCATGTTACACTTAATTGTTCTTTCAGGAAAACAGAAATCAGAAAATCAGTATCTAGGTTCACAAGCTGCCCCAAATGACCCTCTCAATTTTCTCACTTTAACATCCTCTCAGAACCACATAGCTGATTTCTTCCTTCAAACTATGTGCTGTTTCTAGGGTTGCTGCTGTAAATACTGTAATTGATCTTGTCAGACTTTGTGTCACAGCGAAAGAAGTTAAAGCATAAATTATGGCTTAAAAGGAACCTTAAAATCATCAAAATTATCTTTTTAATAAGACAATATGCCTGACATAACCAGGAAATATAAAGTAATATCAGCACATTGCCTGCTGATTCTGCATCTTATGGTGGGTATGGTATTCATGATATTACACCATCTGAATTCTTTTTTTTTTTTCAAGCCTTTCAAAAGAATTATTGCATTCTGATAGTATTTGTCTAAAACTAGAAAGAACCCCAATTGTGAATTTCTGTGATTCATTTCTGATTTCAGTTATGTTGTAGACCTTCCACTCGATGTGAGGAAGTTGCAGAAAGGAAGCTTGCTTTCAGTCTGTTACTCATGACAGGGATGACACTGAAAGGACACTACCATGCACGTAGATATCAGGAATGAGCTCCCATGCAGGAAAGGATAAGGGGTTCACGGAGGTTATCAGCGATTGGCTGGTTAGAAAGCACTATCACTGCAAAGACAGACAATCTTCAACCTCTCAGGGTGAGGCATTGTAACATCTCATTTTGGAACCACATTAAGTTTCCTGGTACTGCACTGACATTATCTATGTAATTTCAGTCATAATAAACATAATCTGTATATTTTTATAATACAACAACCGAAGATAAATGCAAGATGCTGTCACTTATGTAAATAGCCTTTAAAATTTCATTATTCAAACTAGTGTCAAAGCAAACAGCCACAGATGCTTGCTTCATCGAGTGACTGCTTTTCAGGATTATCCTCGTGGTTATGGCTTTAATTGTGCGGACTGGGAGGATTTGCAAGAGAAGCTGAATAATCTTGCATTATATGAATAATTCGTAATCATGGCAGAGTGGGTGATTCACTGGCTTATCACACATTTGCATGTTACAATCAACAAAAGTCCATGCATATCCAACGATGCTGTGAAACTTTGCTTGGAACTTCCAGGACAGCCTCCCTGACGTGTGCAACACAGACAGGAGAATCTGAAGGACTAGGCGGACATTCAGGAATCTTTACGTGCATTGTTTCCACCATCAGTATCATACATCAAATGTTAAAAAAAATAAAGTTGAGTCAGTACATATTTCCTAAAAACTGATGTATTTGCTTGGTGAATACAGCTTCCTAAACTAGGTGGCTAAATATTTACAATGACAGGATGAGAGTGTTGAAAACATGTGAAGAACTTTCACATAAGAAAAGCGATGTATGCAGCAGAGGTCCGGACTTCCTCTTCACACAGGCCGTTGTTCTATCTACAACTGGATTCTAAGGAAGAGACTCCAGATGCAGCCCAAGGATTTGTAGAACCAGATCAGCAGCCACCAAGGTGATTTGTCCCAAGAGCTAAAGAAACTGAGAACTGGTGGGATGTTACTAGTTTTATGCCTACTCATAAGACAAGAGTAGATTGTTTTGCCATCAAAGTATAAGGCAAGGTTAGAGGGATTTGTATCATGGGAAAATGATGGTAAGTAAAACACACACATAAATTTTGCAAAGCCCCAAATAAACAAAAAAAACCCCCTCAACACTAAGATTTTAAATCAAATAGGTCAACTAAATAAAATTATTGACAGCTGAGTAACATTCTTGTATTGTATTGTACAAATTTGTATTGTACAAATCAGGCCTCTGGGACATGGTGAAAAATGATACCCTGTAACAATTCATTTCATTGAAAATTTGAACAATAAAATATTGCACACAGGTAACTATTTTTATAATAAGTCCAATTCTCATGGGAGAACAACTGCATCCTTATGGAAATGCTTCCTCATCAAAATTCCGAAAAGACGGGACTTGGGTGGAAGCCCAGATGGTTTCCTTTTTCCAAATCTGCTCTCCTTAAAGCAGAAATGTGTACTAAGTGTCTTAGAGGCATTTACTGTGTACGATTCCAGCCTCTCCCTGGACGCAGGCAGAACCTCTGGACAGCTGGACAGCGACACCTGCGGGGTCTGCCATCATCTTTCTGTGCTGAACTGGGAACGTGTCATTGTGCCTCTCAAATACGGAAAGTCAAACCTGACACTGGAGAGAAGCTATGTGCAAAGTGAAATGGTTCGTCGAACTGTCGTCAGCAAAGTCAGGAGAGAAGAAAAACCCCAGGCAGAAGCCAGAGCCAGTGGGAACGTGATCACTGCCTGCTTCGGAGGAGCCTCTTGGGCCTTCAGGGCCATAGTTTTAAGACTCAGTTGCCCTTGGGCTTCTCTGACTCCAGAATTGTTCTCTTTCATACTCTCCACCTGGCTGAAATCAGTTGTCAAAATCAAGAGGTGCTTGAAAATAAGTAACTCAGCTGTACTTAGCAGAAAAGTTTACAGTTACAACAACTTCTGAAAACTTACAAGCATAGTATTTAAGTTCTATAACTCCTGAAATATTTCCCTTATATCCTCACAATTTAAGAAAGAAAACAGAACAACACTTAAATTTTTTTAAAGACCAAGATCAATATTCGATCAATGTCCATCGCTCTATTCCTGTACTACGTCATGGTTAAAAAATAATTTTCAAAGAATGATAAGTTTTCAAAGTTTTGAGTAAGTTACCATCGCAGCATCTATAGACTTTATTTCTAGTTTGCATTTGATAATCTTTTCCTTCCTTTGTCTTGAATTCCCCTTGTTGCTGCAATTAATGTGTGTTCCTTTTTCAATTTGTGTAATGGAAGTGTTTATCAGTAAAAAGCAAGTGCATTTAGAAACTCAATAAATGTATGATCAAGCGAAATGCCAAAGTAAACTCCTGGAATAGTCATTTGAGTCTCTACTAATAAAATAGCTCAGCGGTTTATTTAAGTGGTAAATGCATTTTTTGCCTTTAAATTTTAACTAAAATATAATTCAAGATTTTTAAGACAGATGTTACAGGACAAAACACAATGACATAAAATATTGAAGAAGGTATTGCTTTCTTCTTTGATTGAATAAATACAAAACAATTTATAAGACTAGAATTCAAGAAAAGAAACAACATCATACTGTAACTATTTAACATGGGCCAGGAATTATGCTAAACACTGTAAGAATATTTCATCTTATTGTAGTATTTATAAGTCTTGTGCAGTACATAGTACTATACAGAAACTCAGGTAAAGAATTGGAGAAACAGATAGATTAACTAATTTGCTACCTAACAGTTACAAAGGGATGGAACCACATTTTAAATCTGGATGAGGTTATCTCAGTATCTTGTTGCTAACTATGTTCATCTGGCCTCAGATAAAGCAGCTAAATTAATGAGACAGGAACCCCGGTGTTGAGCACACGTGTGGCAAGTCAAATACTTCTCAGATTCTTGGAGGCATCAGTCAAAAACTACCTATTTTACTAGATAAGAACTGAGTACCATCTAACAATATAATCAGTGCTTAGTAAATAATAACTTGGGGACTAGTAACTTGTACAACTAAAGAATTATTATGTCAGCCTTTCATGACACCAAAAAAAAAAAAAATAGAAATTCCTAAATTTGAATTTTGACATTTTTCACTATTTCATTTTTTAGCAAAAATTGTGCAGCTTTGAAGAACAATCAATAGTGCCTAAAAGTTAGACACCTATGCAAAAATCAGCCAGAAAGAAGTTCAGTTCACGTGGACTTGCACTTGAGACACGGGGGAGCTGCCAGAGGCAAAGACACCAAGGTCGCGGGAGCAGAGCAGCTCACGGTGCACTGACACGTACAGTAACTAGCACTGCAGAGACTTTGTTTTTGTCTTGCTCGATATGTAGTAAGAGCTGTATGACTTCAGCCTAGGAAGAGGTCACTCACCCTTCACGTAGCAGAACCCGAACTAGGTCTTGAAAATTATTTGCACTAACGTATACTGAATGGAAGCAAAAGAAGAGATGGAGGAAGATATTTGTGCAAAACACAAGAGGTTAAAATTGATACAGATCCTTTAGGGAGTTGAGGAGAGAGGAGTCCATTCTTGCAGGTGAAAGTGTAATGGCAGGAATGCAAAGAGGAAGCAGTCAGGCTCCACAAAGCAAAAATCCCCAGCTGAAAGGTCTGGGCCGTCATTTTCTGCGTTACTGCAAATGCTGAGCAGCATAAGGGAAAGGGGGAGAGAATAAGATGATGAATAGCAGAACCCTCACCCAACTTCAAACTCCTGAGGAGTCTCAAGCATTCTCTCTTCCCCTGCTGCCTTTAATGGAAATAATCAACAGGAATGCCGGATGATTACAGTATATGTTTGCTCTGTGGGAGAGGGAGATTATGTACTCAGAACCATAAAGCATTTGCTTGCAAAATTAATTCAAATTGACTTGCATGGGAGCACTGCCACATGAATTGAAAACAGCTGAAGGACTTTATAAAAAAAAAAAAGAAGAAGATCATGATAAACAACAATCAAGCCACTTGGAAAAATACCCAGTATTGGGCCCAAGGGAACTGCACAAGGCCGGATTTATTTAACAACTTCATTAATGGATGGGGGAGATGAGAGGAAAGAAATGTGGATTCACACATGGGGAGTGATGCAAATATCAATCAAAGCAGTTTCTTTTTTCTTCAAAAGATGAAGGTCTATACAGATTGTATAATTGGCCAGAGAAATATTCAGAGACCTACATATCTATGAATAATACAAATAATTAGATGGAAATTATTGTACCCAATATGAAACAGGTGGGGATTATCTCTGGAAAGGGCCGTTTGGTGAAAGTTAATGTACAAGCCTTCCTTCCACCAGCAAAAAGCAGTGAGCTGTATGTAATTCTTCAGAAATGACAGAGACTCTGCTCACATCTGTACTCCCTGCTGATTACAGAAGTCAATCAGAATAAACAAGCAAAAGAAAAAAAAAGAATGAGGTAAATGATGGGTCAAGAGGGAGAAGACGGATTCCACAGAGCGCCCTGCGACAGGGAAGGAAAGCTCGCTGGAGCAGCGCGGTGCTGAGGAACGAGTACATCCTCTGGAAGGTCCGTTAGCTGTCCCCCGGAGCTGGATTATAATAAGAGGATCATGTGGCTGAAGTTCACTTTCCACCACAAATCCACGGGACCCTATAAAGTTGGAAATGGACCCTGTAAGTTTGCTAGAGAAAAAAAACTACAATATTTCAGAGTAGCTTTAATATATAATCTGAGGAGTACCCGTCCTACAGAAGTACACCGTTACGACTGCTGATTCAAAATCCAAATGCATCTGCCTCCTTGGTGGCAGCAAAGGTGGACATTTTTTAAGGAACTTTCTGCATAATTGCTAAGTTTCCAGGTGGGGAATCTAAATGCAAAATTTCAGTCTTCAAAACTTAAGTATATACTTAATGGCTCTCTTGGATTCCATAAATCATTTACCTTAATTACCTTATGGACTAAGTGTGCTTTTGGTTTTTCTAAAAAATAGTGACTATAAAGCTACTTTGACTCAAGCATGTTGCTCATTATACTGGCATTTGAATTACATATTATAATACCTATTCCCTTTAGAACCCTTTTCTCTCACTGTCCAAAAGAAGAGTGACTCTAAACCCACTGAGCTAGACTTTTTTACCACTTTAGCAGTACTTTAATCTCCATTAGCCTCTGTGTGTTTGGTGATGAATGCTCGCCCATACCTTTACTCTCTTTCACTTGGAAACAAAGCCAAAACAGGTTTCTGCAGAAACTCTTCCTGATCATAACCAAAATACAAGAGAATAGTATGGTTCATATATTCTTCCACAATCACTGCCTGTAACTTTAGATGCATGACATTTTCTACAAATATAAACACACACACACACACACACACACACACACACACACACACACACTCTTCTGTGCCAAAGTTGAATATAAGCATATAAAATCCAACTTAAATTTTAAGGTCCCACATAAGACATTATGAATGAAATCATAGCCCATTTTTGGCAAAATTAAACCTGAATCATTGTCCAACTTTAAAACTAATTTCTCAAAGAAAACTGATTTCTGAAAGAAGTCAGAAATCATAAGAAATAAAACAAGAAAAGACATAACTCCTGTTTGTTAGAAGTGCCATGTAAGGCTCTTCTTTCTTTTTCTCTCAGCAGAGAGTTGGCTGGTCTGCCTTCATTTTGGAACAAATATTATTTAAGTCAATATTGTGAAATCTTCAAATGAATAAATCATCATGAATGAGCCTAATGCCTTTATGATTCTTAAATGATGTTTCTTCGCTTTATTTGGTGGGAAGAGGAAAATACATCCAAAACAAAAGCAGGTCTTACAGCATAACTCAGAGGGGATGCTCAGGGGAGCACAGAGTCTCTGCTGTGCTGCAGGAAGGACACGAAACCCCGCGGGAAGGCTAGATCCATGACAGCCACGGAGGCAGGTGGGAATAACAGATAACAAGGACTTGCGGAAAAAAAGAGCAATGGCGGAATTTCTAAGACGTAAGGGTATGATTTGCTCTAAACAAACATCAATACCAGTAATTTCAGTCTCTTGAGAAAAGCCTTGAAAACACTTGCTAACAGTTTCCACGAAGCAACAATGTCTGCATCCATATTTAGACCATGTAGATGAATCTGTATTAAATGTTCCAGAAGGTGACAGAAATAACTCTAATTAGAAAGAAGCAAAATATTCCTGCAGGGTGTGTACTGATAGGCTGGGAAAACAATAAATATATGATGAATAGTTGAAGACCTGGAGATGTAGCCCTGCGGAGAGGCACTTGCCTAGCATGCATGAGGCCCTGGGTTCCATCCCCAGTAAAGAAAGAAAGAAAAAGAGAGAAAAAGAAAGAAAGAAGGAAGGAAGGAAGGGAGGAAAGAAAGAAAGAGAATGAAAAAGAAAGAAAGAAATTGACAGTTTAAGGACAGAAAGAAAACAGAACAGCCTTTAGTGAGAAAATACTTATTTTAGACAGATTGTTTACAGTTATTCAACCAAATGATTCAATCAGAAAACAGACAAATTAATTGTTGTGTATTAATTTATAATAAATACTTTAATAATATTAACTAAAATGAATTTATATAAAGCACAACTTTTCCCTTAAAGTACTTTTATATTTAAAACTTATATTTGTCTGTTTTTTGAAATATAGACTTGGAATTATGGGAAATTAGAGATTGTGGCGATGGAGTTCTTAAATGTATAGATAATTACCCTTAAAATCAAAATATTTGTTATCTAAAAATATGAGAAATTCTCTAACAAAATAAATGCATTATCAGGCCACAGAAAGACAAGGAAACCTTAACTATGTATTGCACAGTGAAGAACTCTGATCCTAAAAGACCCTACAGTATGTGATTCTACAACATTCTGGAAAATGTAAAAGTATGGAGATCATAAAAACGAGCGAAGGTGGGGAAGGGGCTGAGGGGATGGACAAGCGGGACAGGGGGCACTTTTAGGGAAGTGAAACTATTCTATATGACCCTAGAAGGGTAGATACTTGTCCCGGTTCCACTGAATGCAACAGAAATAGTGAACTCTGATGTGACCTATGGAATTTATTTGATAACATATTGATGTTGGCTCACTAACTATAACAAATGTGCTGCGCCAAGGCAGTAGCCTAACAGCACGACACATGGGAGGGCACTGAGCTGTGCACAAAAGCTTCTCTGTACTATTTATTTTTAACACACATAAAAAGTGAAGTCTATGAACTAAAAAAGTCATATACTTAAACTTTCCAAATAAATGTGACAAAAACATAAATAATAGCGGGATGACAGGACTCTTCACGAGCTCAGCGGCAGTCCAGGCCTCCTTTTCACAGCTGTGAGACCAGAATCCATCACAGTCACCATAACTTCGAAGATGTCTCTGACTGTCTAAGGCCAGCAAAATTCGGGACTAGAAGAAGGCTGAATTGGAGGAAAAACACACTGACTCAAATAAGCAGTGAAATTCAGAACTGTGATTAACCATGCACATCATTAAGCCTGTGTTTTGCTTGTTTGTATGTTTTTGTTTCCATTTATAATTAAAGACTAAATACAGAAAAAAAAATGTAAAAATTTCAACTCCTCCCCTCCATTTAATTCAAAATGAATTCAGAGTGCTGAGTTCCATATTGAGGAGCTGAAGTACGCAGGCTTACATTCTAATTACTTCACTGAATGGCCCTGTGCTTCCAACATGTAACTTCCAAAATGTCGCTTTCTCAGTCCTGTCCATCTGAGAAGAAACTGCATAAAAGCAGTTTTGCGATCAGCCATCATCCTGCTTGCTAGTGGTTTAGCGGTCAGTGGGTCATTAAATACATTCTCGGCCAGGGGTTTAGTTCAGTGGTTCCGGCGCCTGCCTTGCAAGCTCAAGGACCTGGGTTTGATCCCCAGTACCACATACAACAATGCTGGGCATGGAGACTCACGACCACCAGCAATCAGTGCCACATACCACAGTGCTGGACAGGACATGGTGGCTCACGCCTGTAATCCCAGCACTTGGGAGGCAGAGGCAGGAGGATTTCCAGCCTGAACTATATGGCAGATCCTATCTAAAAAAAAACTGTTATCTTTTCGCAGAACAACACTGAGAGGTGGAAGATATAGAAACTACCCTCATCTTAACAGATAGAAAAGCTGAGACTGAAGAAAGCCCACAAATAATGTGAATCAGACACAGTCTGGAATTGAGTTAATTATCCCATGAATGACGTGTGTTTAACTGTACAACAACATAACCAACGCAGCATACATATTTGAGCAACAAAGTGCTACGTATGAATTTACTACATATGGACTAGCCGCAAACAGAATGAAAAAATGCCATCCCAGCCCATTAAAACTTTCTCTGAGATGAGATTTTTTGTCTGGCCCCAATTACTCTTTTACATAGACAGCGAGGGGACCCTCCGCATCGGCGGCGCGCACAGTGTGGTGACCTGACCGAGCTTCCTCTTCCTCCTCAGCCAGTGGGGAGGAGAGGCTTCTCTTCATGCACTGCTGCCCTAAGGACAAACGGTTAACTGTGTGTTTTCATGTATTCATAGAAAAGCGCGTTTTTCATAACTGTGAATTAGAAAGAACAATATGACACAGCTTGTGCCAACGTCAGCAAGATCACAGCTGCTTGAAGGCCACTCTCACTTCTCCAACACTTCTGCAAAGTCGCAGAGAGAGGAAGCGAACCCAGAATATTTGATATACCACACCAGCCTCTCGGGTGAGTCATTCTCGGAATTATGAGCTTCCTCAAGCTTCTGGACACCAAGAATTTTTATTTCTCCCTGACTGTAACCCAAGGTCTTACAAGAGTGACTGACATACTCAATGAACAACGAATCCATGAATGAATAACTACAAACATTTGCATAGAAGTGCCACGGCGTGGCACTTCTAGATACTTCTGTGAAAATAGGGAGAAGTAAGCTAAACTTACCATCATGAGGCAGACACACACACACACACACACACACACACACATACACATATGCACACAAATGCACACACACACACACATGTGCGTACACACACTGCCTTAAATGGACAAATTCCAAAAGGCCAAATTCAAATGGTGTGTCCTAGGAAAGTAAATCAGCTACTCAAACACAGCTTAGAAAGAAATCATCTTGACATTAAAAAAAAAAAATTTGTGCAAAATAAAAAAGAAACCCACTTCAGCTATGCTAAAGGTACAGACTGATAACTAAAGTGACCGGAGAGAATTCAGTGGAAAGTCAATCGTGAAGAGAATTTAGTTTCTTGGAGCGGCAGTCGTCATTCAGCACAGGCTGCAAAGGCCATGAAAGTTTCTGGTTCTAGGTTTCCAAAAGCCCCAAAGAAACAAAGAACCCCGAAACTCAGACGTTCTATGAAGTCTTCCCAATCAATAAGCCCTCACAAAGAATTCACACCTGTACACCTGCACACAGAAGCAAGGAATGCACAATGTAAAGTCTGATGTGTCTCCTGCCATGAGAGAAAGGCCACAGCAGAAGGCTGAGGAAAGCGTGCTCACTGGCTCACAGCCCTGCACCGAGCTTCTCTCCGGCTCCTACTTATTCAGTTTCTATTGAAAAAACTTGACTGTAGTAATTTATGCTGCACTTCGCAAAGAAAAAAAATAAAAGTTGTCCTTCCTATAAACACTTACTGAAGTATAATTATACACCAGGAACTGAGCCACATATCAGAAACACCGCTGAGTGGTAAAAATGAAAAAGTTACAAGAAGCTAGTGGCATACAGCATAATACAGAGGATAAACACACACACACACACACACACACACACACACACACACACACACACCAGCACCACCACCAACACACAAAATATTAATGTAAAATGACTGTTTCTATAATTGTATGAATGAAGCAAAAAGATTGAGCTATCTAGATCCTACTCAAGGACAGGGCCCATGTTTTGCTCAACTTTATATGAATCACAGAGTCTGACATAATATTTTGCATACGATCAGTATAGGCCAAGTACAGAGTAAAAGTTACAGTTAATTTCTTTAAGACAATTTTATTATGCAACTCATGATATTTGATTCTGACCTAAAATGATTATGAAACTTTCATCTATTTATAAGGCTATAAATTCACACAGGAACACTATATCATTTTACTGAAATGCAGGCATATGCCACAAAACTGCACATCAGTAGATGACAGGCTGCAGCCCTTTACGATTTTATTACCTGGTGACAGTGTAGCCAGTTCAGTTTGCACAAGCATACACTACAATGTGGCCCTAATGAAAACACAGTGTGTTTCTCACAATGCATCTGCGTCAGCAATAATGCAGGATCGCCTTGCATCAAACTGTGAACATATTCTATAAATACGCTAATTTAAAATGAACTGTCGTTACATGAACTGTCAGACTTAAAAAGCACATAGTGCATCAGTCTATGTACTTCTCTCTGAAAATGCATACAAAGGATGAAAAACAACATTTAAAAAGGCCGTGCTCTCTGAAAAATAGTTGAGTTCCATATAGTAGGGCTTATTTGTGAGATGATATTTTCAATAGAAAAAAATTGATTTGTGTTTCCTCAAATTTTATTTGCCTGAAGTGTTAGTTTTGCTGAGTACAGAACTGTTTCTTTCATTAACTTTTTCTTTTATCATTTTGAACTTCATTCCACCACCTCCTGGTGCTCACGGTTTCTATGGGGAGTCAGCTGTGAAAGTACTGATGACTTATTGTACAGGACAGCACGTCCATCTTTTCTTTCTTTCAGACTCCTCTTTGGCTTTTATTATTTAACCCTGATTTATCTCATTACACATTTCCAGAATTATGCAATTTAAGTACTTCTTGAACACTGTAATATCCTTTTCATTAAGTTTAACAAGGTTTAGCCATTAATTCTTAAAATGTTTGTTCCTAACACTTTTTCCTCTTTTCTCTCACAATAGCGTCACTGTTCCCTTACATCACTGTCTTTCTTTTGACATCACTTTGGTATTTTTCCTTTCGTTTTTCCAACTGGATGATCTCAGTTTTCTGATATTCAAATCTGCTGTTTGTTCTGCTTGCTCAGATCTGGTGTTAATCCTTTGGAATGAATTTTTCATTTCAGTCTTTATTCTTTCAACTCGAGGACTTCTATTTCCTTTCAAAATTAATTTCTACTTATTGGCATTTCTCTTTATTTTTTAATTTCTATTTTTAAAATTTCTATTTCTTTACTGACATTTTGAACTGTATCACTTTTTACTTTTTTTTTTTTTTTTTAGGTTTTTTTTTGAGACAGGGTCTCGCTTTGTGGTTCAGGCTGGCCCTCAGCTCAGCCTCAAACTCACATCACAATCCTTCTGCCTCTGCCTCCCGAGTGCTGGAATTACAGGCGTGAGCCACCACGCCCGGCACTGTGGCATGTGGTACTGGTTGTTGCAGTATTGTTATGTGGGTACCGGGGAATCGAACCCGGGTCCTTGTGCTTGCAAGACAGGCGCCGGAACCACTGAGCTAACTCCCCGGCCCACTTTTTACTTTTTTTGTAAAGCTTTTTGGACAGCTTTTCTCTTAGTTCCAGTAATATATTTTAAATTTGTAACTCCAGTCTTTTTTTTAGCAAGCCACACAACGGAGCATCTTTAATACAATTTATATTGACTGATTTTTGTCTTATGTACTGGGACCAAATTCTTCTTTCTATGTCTCATAGACTTTTGTTGCAAACTCAATGTATTAAATAATGCAATATGGTGATTCTGTAGCTTAGATGCTCCTCACATTGTAGGGTTTGTTATTAGTCTTAACAACTTCTAACTAATTCTGTAAGCTTCTCTTTACCATCGGTAGCCAGTGGCAACTGAGGCTACTGCTTGGTGAACCTAACAACAGGCAATACTTGGTCAGGAGTGTGTGTGTGTGTATGCGCATGCGTGTGTGCGCACACACGCAGGACTGAGTGCTATTGGTGACTGAAATCAGGGCCTTGCGCATGCTAGGCAAGCATTCTACTACCAAACAAAATTTGCAGTACAGGAAAGATTTTAATGAGGTTGTGTACCTATGTTCAAGTATTCACAAGTTATACAGACTCTGTTTAACTACAACATTCTTCCTGTCCAGACCAAAGTCCAGTCCAGGTGAAAACAATTTTTCAGGTCTTCCTGAGCACACACACACACCTTCTCTGGCCTATGTGTAACCCGTTAGGTAATAACATGGAGATTTCATACCCCCATGGAATCGCATTTGTGAGAGTTACCTTTTAATTGTTTGTAGTTATTTTATTGTCTGTCCTGAATATTACCCACCACCTCATAGATTAGAAAAATGTATGCCTCTTTTTCACAAATGCCAGTTTCAGAAGAGCTTTTGGACTCAGAGCACTAATTCAGATCAAATCAATTAGTCTTTTAGGGCACTATCAGGTCACCTCAGCGCTAAAGATATTATACTACAGAGACACACTCAGAGCCGGCACAAAGCTCATGAGAGCAGCTCATAATAGTTAAAGCTTGGAACCAGCCTACATGGTTGCAGAGCTGAAGAGACAAAGAAAAGACGAAGAGAACTCTCCTTCTCTATTCTGTTCTTTCAGTGCCTACCGGGATGATGGTTTTCATTTAATGACACACTTTTGGTTTTTCAAGGCTGCCACCAAATCAGAGAGGTACAAAGGGCAAAAAGCAAATTAAAAGGCCATGAATCTTGCTATTCTCACAAGGTTCCAGCACATTTCTTGAACAGACGCTTCCCAGATAGCTCCAAGACTTTGTTTCATTCCCGAGGGGAAAACAATTGATTCTGACAATTTCCTCTCAATTTTTTATGATGTTTTTTGAGCAGAAAACTCTTGAAAGCTCTTATTTTACAATTCTTGTTGATATCATTCTAATGATGTACTTGTCATGTAGGATCATGTTACTTTTTAAGTCATAAATGGCAAAATCTACCCCAAATACGTTAAAAGTTTATACTTATTGCAATTGTATACATGGTAAACAGTTCTTCTTTTTTTTCCTATGAATTTCGGAATTTCTTTTCAGCTTTGATTAGCATGTCATTTTCAAAGTGCGGTGCTCAAATTCCATAAATTCTCCCCACATGTGGACCGAGGAACATATCCTAAGTTCTAATTTAACTTCTGTTTCCTCAATATTAATATAAGATAAAGCTATGCCAAAGGACTCATTAAATATGATACCTTTAAGAAGATGTACATTAAATAAAAATATGACAGAATAGCGTTATACCAGCAAATGCATGACAAAGCCAGTATAAAAATGTTCCAGTGTTTGAAAGGATCTCAACCTTTACACATAGAGACTTTTTTTAATAATAAAATAATTTTCAAAACTGAGAAAATCCTCCCAAATTTGTAGTTACAAGTATAACTACAATACTCCAAATATACTCTGCTAGGGACAGTCTGTCACCAAGAATTTTTAAGTTACTTCCTAGTGAAAACAGGAAAAAGTATAAAAGTAAATTCAATGAGCATACTAGACATTTTTTCACAAATCTAGAAAATTAGTATCAACACCATATGTCAGTTATTTTCTTCTAAAAGGCATTTTAAATTCTTAATTCAAAATATCTGTATTAGCCACCTAACTATCTACAGATAGGTGGAAATAGAAAAATAAAGACAAACTCCAGGTAGGGAGAAGAAAGGAAGTCGGAAGATGCTAAAAGTGAAAGAAAATTAGACCGGGAGCGCACAGCACGACGTTGACACTGACTGTGGATCAGGAGACTTTTTTTCTTTGTCATACTCTTTGAGCTTCTAATCTTAAAACCACACTGATAATGAACTTCTATGCCGTACTGTTAAATGCAACTCTCCTGCGCCCTGACTCATGAGCTTTGCTCACTGCTGGCTGCACTGTACAGCCGAGCTCCGTCACTAGGTCACAAGTGTAATCACAACAGCGACAAAGCAACTCCAAACCAGTGACTCATTTAGCACATGGATTAGGATACCCACATACAACTGCTCATTAGAGAATTAATACTACTTATTTAACTTTCATAATAATTTTCTGAGTAAAGGATCAATTAATATACTAGTTTTCACTATTTTTTTTAAAAAGTAGAACATTTAGCTTAGATTGTTATAATGAGATTTCTCAGGATTCTTTTTTTTAACTGTTTTCTATCATAAAATATTCCGTGTTAAAGTATTTTGCTGCTAATTACTGTCCATCTTAACTGCATGTACATACCAGTGCTTAAAATGATTGTAAATAGTCAAGATATTTATTAAATGAGGAATCCAAAATATTTCTGACAAAGTGGTTCTACAGTGTAATTTTAGATTAAATATTAGAAAACATTAAAATATAAAATCATTAATCTCTTGAAGCTATTTAATATACAGTTATAAACTGGATTTAATTTTCAGTGTGATATGGTGATTTTATAATATCTGACTTATCTTCTGGTGAATAGTCTACATCTCAGACATACACTAATAAAAAAATGACACTTAAAAACAGAATTGACAAACACCACTTGAATGATGACTGAATTGGTATTTTGAGAAATTTTTAATCTCAACAGAATTTTAATGAATTTCTCTTCCCTCCATCCCCTAGATCTGTAACTGAAAGAATAAATGAATGGGTCACAGCTTTGAATCAGCCCTTACCAGACACTGACTTTAATTTCTCGAATAATGTAAAATTTTCATTAAAGCAAAGCACAGCAAATCAAATATTCCTTAGGTGGGTATAAACTCTAAAAGTTTGTTGGTTCCTTTAATCCAAAAGCTTTCCAAATGCCCAAATCATCACATCTCTTTAAGGAGGACACTGACAGAACACAGTGTATTTGATATTCAGACTCTGACAGGCTTTCCCCACTGTTGCCCTTTCCCCATCAGCGCTAACGTGAAGTCCTCTCACTCACTCAACAAACATGTCTCTCTTCTTACAAACGTGTCCACTGGTTCTCCATTCCATGCAGACTTCAGCATTATGACTCCATAAGAGCTTAAGTTGTAAGGAAAATGTCATAGGGACTTACCCCATTTTTTGGAAAAGCAATCCATCCCAGGTCCCCCATGACAGTCCGTGAATCCAACAAATTCACTGAAAGACAAATGACACAATACTGAGTAAAATGTATAACAACACACCCCTATTTTTGATAGTGTACACTGTTTATATAATTGTAATTATATTAACATTTTCTTATGAAGAATGTGAGAGATAAAATTTGTAGAAAACTTCATTAGGAGGCAATAGAACAAGTGATTCTGAATAAACATTCAAAAAAATCAACAAAAACACATAATCATCCTGAATAAATTTTTTGCCAAACTAGAGGACAAAAAAGAGCAAACAATAAGAAAAAAGAAAAGAAAGGCTAACAATAAAAGCCCTATACAGCTTCTCTAAAAGGCAGTAAATTGTAGGCTCAGGCAGCAACCATAAAATTGCAGATAACATTTTATTTTCTTCTGGAAAGCTGTTAGGAAGCAATTAACAAATAATTTACATTAAGCGGCAATAAACTATTCCCAAGCTTGTAACATTTTTGTGATATTAGCCAAAATTTGTAATCCAAATTGCAAGTTTAATTAAGAAATAAATCTATACACCCTTAACCAAGGCAAGGAAACTGTTGTAGCTCTTTGAGTTGTTACTACAGCTCACAGTGCATTGCATTTTCAAAGACAGCCTTTACTAAGTTCAGACCAGGATCAAAAAAAAAAAAAAAAAATGTGCTTCACATAAAACTATGGGATACATTATGTCTGGAAAGTCTAAGATATTTGGAAACCTCAGGATGGAAATCTGAATATCATTATAAAGGAAGCCATAGGTAAGTAGGTATACCACACACACACACACACACACACACACACTCACTCACTCCACAGTATTCAGTGCTGTCCCCAAGAAATAAAAACAGCTTGAAGGGCTCTCTCAAGTCAAATACTTTAGACCTAGGTCACAGATTGTAGCCTGAATTAACTCTTACCCTTAATCTGCACCGATCTACCTGACTCCCTGAAAACTGAATCCCTCTGAACATACAGCAAACTTGGGTTGCTCCTAGGAAGAAGTATCGAAGCATCTTATATTCAAGTGGTCCTATCTTAAAATGGGACAAATGCTAAAATGATGATTCTACGTGGAAATGTTAAGCCTAGAGTACAAAAGCATAGCAAGTAGTAGACTAGGACTCTCATACTCTATAATAGGATATGTGATATAAAAGTGATACAATGGACAAAAACAGGACCAACATAGATATTTGTGTTTGTTTGTTTTGGACACAAGGTCTTGCTATGTACTTGAGGCTGGCCTTTAAATCACTATGTAGCCCAGGCTGGCCTTGAACTTGTAATGATCCTCCTGCCTCAGCCTCACAAGCACAGGCATTACAGGCGGTGCCATCACACCTGGCCTAAAGTTAAAATTTTGTATATCACAAGAACTGCACGTGCATTTGACCTTCATTATTCATTATTTTCTTTCACAGTAGCATAAATTACTGAGGCAGCCATACTTACATATCTGACAAACTAAGTCTATAATGGTATTTTGAAAAATAAAGTAAGTCAACAATTTAAAATCAGAAAATGCAATCATAATTATCACAGATATCATTATTGCAGGACATACTTCTCTCACTAACTTCTTTTCCCCTCATCTATAAAAGTGTGCCCTATATATCTGTATCATCTTTAACCTCCTCTCACTTATTGGCTTCATGGAATAATAAACCTGAAGAACTGCTATTTGTAAGGGAAAGACGACTGTTTCAAGCAACAGAAGCACACCCGAACCGTGTGTCACCACCGATCTTTCACGTGCTGACAGACACGCTACTATGTCTGACTTTTCAGTTGCAACTACTCTCTTTTCTGTGCAGTTCCAGGTTCCCTGGGAATGAGGGTACATTAAACACAAATGTCCTTGTCCTCATTTTAGTTTTTCTGGGACACTGGGGTTATGTCTAGACATGATGAAATACCAGGGGAGGCAGAACCTAAATTGTTATGTTTATTCATTTTAATGATTCATTTGGTTCATCCTTGATAATGGGTAGTGGTGCCATGTCGCTGTGTAGATCAGACAAAGTGGAGCAAATCAGAAAACGAAGGGTGTCACTGTCCCAGCAGAGAGAATTTAACCCAGAGGGGGTAAAGTATGCAGAGGAATTCCAGGAATTTATAAGCAGCTGCCCCAGGAACTGCAGTCTTTGTAGGCTTCATAATACATGGATTTGAAGTGTTCATTTCACCAACAGAATTTCAATTATTTCAAAATCTAGTTGCTGTCACTTAGGTTAGCTTCAATCTATGTTATTACTTATCTTTTTGTTTAAACTGTGTGGAAATAATGAAGGACCTCCTCAAAACACTACTTTGACCATTAATGTAACTTCAATGAAGTTTTTAATATTGGAATACATTGTAAAATACATGAAAATGACTAAAACTGGAATCTATACAATCTTATTTATCATGATTTTGTCAAAATGATTTGTTCAGATAAATATAGGAGATACACGCAGATCACCCCTATATCTCACTGCATAATCTGGCTTTCCTCCTGGTAACAAATGATTTCACAAAATTCACAGTGCAAAGATATTTATATATGCCATTACTGAATGGCAAACTGGGAAAAGAGTACAATTAGGTATTTTCCACAGTTACTTAAAGAGTACTATAATTTTGCTCATATAATACAGAACAGATGCTTTCAATCTGAACCAGTTTCTCAGATGCACTAGAGAAAAGAAGTAAGGTTTATTTTATTTTTCCAGTAAAAATATACCATAGAAAAGATACATTGGTAACAATCTCTCAGTATTCAAACTATTCAAATGTCCATCCCATAGTTCTTGGCTATGTATCTTATTAAGTTTTGTTTCTTTTTCAGGGAACCATGCTAATCCTCTTTTTCCTAAATCTGAGCTGGGAATTTTATTGAATGTTGTACTGGTACCCAGTTCTTATCTCTAGGAAACCGAACTGTGTCATTTCCTTACAAGAACATCACGCTGGACTCCATACCGAGCCTGAGCTGAAAGGACTGTAAGCAGTTATACAATAACCAAATCACTGGGTGAGTGGCCAGGTCCCAGGGTGGCCGAATCGATACATCAGCGCTTCGCAACATGGGCATCATATTGCACAAGTCTGCAGACTTTGGATTCTTTGGGACAACTTCAGGGTGCAGGTAGGGGAGTAGAGCTGCTGGCATTAATGGGAAGAAGTCAAGCAGGAAGCTAAGTGCTTCACAAAGCATGACAAAGGTCCCCAGGAGCCAATTTCCAAGTCCCCAGGAGGCCAGTCTGAGCCAATTTCACTGGTGCCAAAGTTGAAAAGCCCCGTTATCCACTCATTGATGCTGCCACAAAACCTCTGCCTCCGCGTTTCTGTGGAGGGGACACTGGGGCTGTCTTCATTAACACAAGTTAGCATATTCCAGAGCCATTCCACGTGAACCGAAGAATGCTCTCATTTAAGGATAAAATGATAAAATAATCTTACTCTTATATACAAAACAAAGTGTTTTGATGGTACAGTTCCCTAATTATTTTTCACAGGCCTGTAATTATTACAGGTGTGTATACCTTTGCTTTAATCATTACTCAACATGAGTGATGGTATATGTAAAAAGTACTGTTGCTGGTGTTATTAATTTCTCTTAGTTATACAAAAAAATAGAAACATTGAAGAGTGAAAAAAAGTAGGTGAAATACAGCACTATACATAGGACATACATAAATGAGAATTTTCAGAGGATTATTTCCCAATTATATTGCCAAATATATTAAAAGAGGAAAGACAGTAATACAGTACAGTCACTAAGGGTCTTCAGTGCTATGATTACAATAATTAAATTGTTCCAAGCAGTATATGGTATTCTTGTAAACTGCAATGAATACACAATGATCCTTCATTGTACAACTTAATTAACACTTGTCCGGGAAAAGCCACTAATGAATATAATTAGAAGAAATGTTTGATACCACAGTTACACTGGAAGACATTAATTAGATATCAGAAATTTTATTGAAAATGTTTTTATTCTATTATTTAGACTTATAATGTAGCAACACAATTAAACTGAGACAATCTTCAAAGTCATTGTCCCTCAGCTATGTCACTGAAAGCAAGAAATTTTATTGCATTCCGCAGGATAGGGGTCAGTTATTGGATTTCTGAGAGAGGAAGGACACATCAAGGACAGCTGATCACATCCCACTGGGCTGGGCCCAGACCCACAGGAAAGGCAGAGGAACAGGAGGCCTGAAAACATCTTCTACTTCATTGTGTAAGTTGCTTCAATGATCTTCACATTAACTTCACATAAACATTAGCATGTTTAAAAGGACTGATAGAGCTCCACCACAACATAAGAACAGAATAATTTGGATTAATGGCAGAGAAGATTACATTATTTTTCTCCAAAGAAATGGAATCAAAATTCCATTGCATAAAATAAACTTTTGAGGAAGCTTTTAAAGTTTCTGCTTCACATAGCAGAAAAGCTACCAGATGCAACTACAACACACATTTAACCAGTCTATGGGGAAAAAAAAGAAAAAAAAAAAAAAAAAAAACCAGATACAAAGCAGTCCAGCCTCTCAACCATGGCCCCAATTGCTAAAGATGGGAAGGTTCCCTTCAACGGCAAACATTATAACTTGACAACTATTTCATGGAATAAAGAACAGTTGACAAAATGGTTGCAGAGAAGATTTTTGACTTTACACCTTAACATCTCTTCATAGGACAAAAGTCCAAACCAGTTGCATTTCTCAAGAGAAGGAAATGGAGGAGTATTCCTAAGGCAATCCACGTGCGCAGTCTTTTTTCAAAAAAGGAGAAAAGAATATGAAGGAAGAACTTACAGAGAGCTTTCTACGTGTTGGGTCCTGTACTAGACAACGCACACATGTTTTTTTTTTTTACCTAATCATTGCAACAAAACTTCAGCACACTCAACAGGAATATGGATGGGCTGCAGTTCTGCTCAGAACCCCAGGAGCAAAGTCAAAAGAAGAAAGTGTGAAGAACTAACTGAAGTCTCAGTGCCGGACAGAAAGGTACGCTTACCTTTTATGTAACTACAAGTCCCACTTAGATATGAATCACCCTTACGACAGCTAGCTCTCTCGCTGGACATCAAAGGCCAAGAACTAAATCCCCACCATGAAGGACTCTGCCATCCTTCTACAGGGGGGATGGCTGCTGAACAGGACCTGAGGAACTGTACACCCAAGATCACCAGCCACACTAACACTCAAAGAGCCCAGTCATTGTCACCTGACAAAACTCTCTTGGAATAATTTGTTTGCATACAGTAACACAAAGCATCTCATAAAGTTGTGATTAGCTCCTAAATGGTATGATCCCTCGCAGTCATAATCCATCTCTCTCCCAAAATACCTGTCCAACTATAAAACTGGTCACAGATATGTAAATATCGCATCTCTTCTCTGGTACGAGAAAATAAAGATATAAATGAGTTCTAGAATTGTATGATATATATTGTGAAATAGAAAATACTCAAAGTAAAATAGGGTGAAGGGGAAAAAAAAGAATGAGATTATAACAAAAACAAAGGAAACAAAGTTTATTTATATAGGGGGTGGGGGTGGTAGGGTGGGTAGGGCTATGGGAAAAAATGAGAATTAAGTTGTGTCATATACTGGTACAAATTCTCATTGTGGAGTGCAATCATGATGTGTATATGTAATGTACCAGTAAAGATTTCAATTTAAAAAAACCTGTCTACTGGTTGTTAAAAAATGTATGTCATGCAGTCCTCCCAAATTCAGTCTGTCTGAACAAGAGCAAGTGATCTTCCCTGTATAAAGTAAAGCTCCTCATGTCCCGGAGTTCAGTGTGAGCAACGCTATCATGCTGGTTGTTCCATCCAGAAATCAGAATCGCTCTAACCATCCTTCACTAACCAAATCATGTAGATGATGCTTCTGCCCCTCTAAAGTGTGTGCTGTGCTTCATTCCCTGCTATATCTAATCCAGCCAAATGTTGCTGAAAAATTCACTTGAGAAATCTCCTACATGGTTTCTCACTAGAGAAGCCAGACATTCCTGACAAATTCTTCAAAATACTGCATCCAGAACAATCTCTCTAAACCGCCCGTGTGAATATTTCTCCATCTTGTCAAGCCTTGTCTTGTGTCTTTCAGCACAAGTCCTTCCAAGGTCGGTCCCAATTTTCTTCTCCAGTTTCACTAAAGCTTCCCTGGGGCTCTATTTCCAGATTTTGGCAAGCTTGAATTTTGTTTGGCTCTAGTTAAGTGGCCCCACTATTAATTCAGTCCATTGAATTGTGTTGGGGTTCTAAAAAGAAAATGGGTTTTGGCCAAAAAATTACTTAAAACCAAACCATACAACCCACTTGACTATCTAGGAAGTGCTGGGTAGCGCTCCTGGAACCCAATAAGCCATCTAGAGAAAATATGAGAATCAGTCGGAGAGCAGAGACCAAGCTCGGGGGAGTTAAGTATTTGGATCCAAGTGCCATCGCAGAACTGCTGATCCATCTACACTTAGAAGCTGCCTCCCTGAGCACTGGCTTCCAGTGGGGAAAAGCTGTTTTATTACTTCCTCCAGTGGAGAGCTGACTCGCTGTTACTTTCGGACAAGCATGCCCTGACAGATTCAGATTCTTAATTGCTTGTGGGAAGACAGACTCATCTTTCTCACATCCCAAAGTCTGTTTTTCTTCCATCACTTTTTGATTCCTTCAAAATTCTACCCACAGTTCTCCATCGATATTCACAGTTCACTCACTTGAACTCATATACCATCTTTGCAGTTATTTTAAATTAAGATACTGTGTTGTCTCTTTTGGAATAATAATTTACACTTAATTGTTAACTGCCAGGCAGCATCTTTCTTTCAAAACAACTTGATCTTTTTTAAAAATTTTGATCTGTTTTTTGTTCATTTTCTTACAATATTATTTGTTATAAAAAAGCTTTAATAAAAATTAAAGAAAAGGATATTCACACCATGATGTTGTATCTATAATGGTGCAAAAACAACTTATAAGTATATACTATAGGTTTAAACACTTCAGCGCACTTTAAAAATGTGTACCATGTGACATGGAAAAAAGAATTCAGAATTCATATCCACTAGTGAATCTGTACAAAGTGTTTAGTCAAACCTAGCTCAGAAATCCTCTGACTGCTAAATTATAACTCACAGATGATCCACTACATTCACACCGGATGAACAGAGAATCGCCGCGTGCTGTTCCGCAGTCACCTTGTCAGATGTGGTAACAAAACCTGTCACACCTTACCTAGCTTTACTCTAAAGAAAAGTCAGCATTTGATGACATGACAGGTGTCAGATCTACACATCACATCACCTACTGGAGTCTCACTTAAACACTTAGTACCACACCACCACATAAGTAATTCTTAGAGGAAGTTATATCCCTCAGGAACAAAAATACCAAGTCCTCCACACTTGAAGAAACGCGCTGACTCACAGCTGCCTCTGGATGGCTCACAGCACAGAGGCCACACATTAGTTCTCTGGCCCTGGTTTTGTTACCATGGGCCCTGAGAAAATGATTTTACCCTGAAGGCCTCACCCCTATCTGTAACATCAGTGTTGGCAACTAATACAATGATACATTTCTGTACTTAAATATTGTGTCACTCAATCCTGATCATGATCCTTTAGTATGCTATGCTCCTCATTTTACAGATAAGGTCAATGAAGTAGAGAAAACTTAAATAAGCCAATGGCCCAAAATCCCAGAACTAATAAGCACACAGCCAGAATCCACATCCCAGTCTGACTCTGCAGTCTTTCTGCTTCTGTATCACGTGTACCTAAGGTCAAGGTTGCTGAATATAAACATTCACACCTTAGGAATTCTTAACTCTTGTGCTTATGTCAATTAACTTTATTAAATTGCCGTGTCATGTATCCTGTGCCACAGCAGCTGGCATCTACCAAGATACTTCATTTGTACAATACAGAAGATGAAAATCTTCAGATTTATGAATCAAAATAGAAGAGACATTAGATTTTTCTGAGCGAATCACACTTCAGAGGCAACTTTCACAGCAAGTTACAAGTACCGCAAAGCAGATTTCCTGGAGCTGATATGGCTATGCAGCCAAGTAATGAGCAAATGTCTTTGCCTCATTGTTTTAAAATCTTTTATTCATTACTCTTTAAATACGTGAATACTTGGTATGTATTTGTCCATATATACTTTGTCCTTAAAAATCAAAAATCCCATTAAGAAAAAAACATTGCTAAAATAAAATAGAAAATGTATGCAAAAGGGATTCTTGGTTTTGAATGAATCTTTACCCAAATTACTTCTAATGCTTAATTGAAACAGATCAAACTTCAAAACAATCTATGTAATCATTTGCCTTCCAGTCTTGCGGGTAGGCTAAATGATGATTAGATTTCAATGAAACTTCTTCAAACTCATAAACTCCATTATTGAGATGACAGACATTTACCAAAAATGAGCAAACTGGGTGATCAATATCCTTTTTAATAAAAGGACCCGTGACCCAATTCTTTGCTGACAACTAGTCATCATTTTCATGTCACTCTTGCATCATAGCTAAAATTTAATTCTGCTGACGCAATCCCTACAAATGACTTTGTCATCAAAAGCAGAAAATGCAGGGCCAGGGATATAGCTCAGTGGTTCTGGCTCTGGTCTTGCAAGTGCAAGGACCCGGGTTCGATCCCCAGTAACCACATACCATACTGGGCATGGAGACTCACACCCAGCAGCAACCAATACCACATACCACAGTGCCAGGCGTGGTGGCTCACGCCTGTCATCCCAGCACTCGGGAGGCAGAGGCAGGAGGATTGCTGTGATGTGAGTTTGAGTCTGAGCTCAGGGCCAGCCTGAACTACAAGTTGAGACCCTGTCTCAAAAAAAAAAAAAATTATCCATCACAAAACAGCAACCACAATTCATACCAACTAGGCAATATTTCTAAAGTCAGTCAATTAAACTACAATGACTTGGTTGTTTTAACAGGCTATAAGATCAATTATTTTTGCTTAGTGCCTAAAATTTTTAGCAGTAAAATATAATCACACTAGTTGACTGTCTCTTTCTAAAGGTTATAAGGAAAGGAAAACAAAGTATGAGTACCTTCATTTTTCTAATACTATGACAGATACTGCTCTATGTGTATTAATTATTTGTGTCCATTTTGGTTCCTTAGTACCAGAATCTCCATTGTATTTGGAGTGGCAATCTGCATGTGCCTAACAACGGATAGACACTGGTCTTAGCAAGCAATGATCACTGGGTTTCTGCAGGTCAGCCTCCAGCTAATTCGGTGTCCTTACTACAGAGCTCTGCCCAGTGAGACAGAAACACAAGTCTGTTTACCGGTTTCTGGGCAAGTCTTGTCTCAGCTGAAGAAATCATGCAGCCAACATAGCTCTCACCCGTCTCTCTCACGCCTTCCTCTGTTCCCTGAACTGAATGCAGTACTCACAGATTTTCACAACCTTCTTGCCACCATGAGGCAAAAGCATGAAAGGCAGGCCACAGAAGTCTTGAAGAGTCTCATCCTAATGCCATTAAGCTGCCGAGCCCAAGACATAAGCCATCTACCCTTAAACATTTTTCTCAAACACCTAAAAATAAACTATTTTAAGGCATTTTCAGAAGTGTTTCTATTATTTGTAACCCAATATAATATCATATGATGTAGGCAACATAGAAACAACTTCAGGGCTCGTGTTCAAGTGCTAGAAAATAGGATCTCTAGAACGGAAGTTCATTAAATCAGCGAGTGTTACCATAGTATCTACTGAAGCACCAAGAAATGTCCAAAGGTCAGGGGACACATCAGTAAAAAAAAAAAGCATGCTCCAACTGCTCCTAAAGTTCTGCCTTGAATTTTTATTAACTGTGAAATAATCCATCTATCCCCCGATTCAGAGTGGTTTTAGGATATATTTGTCAAAATTAACATTGGAGTTCAACATTTTGATGGTAAGTGATAAGTCTTAAAACACACACTTTAAGGATCACTTATGAGAATAATCTCAAACTATGCCTTGGCTACTGTTTTTCTTCCCCAGCTTGATATCTTCTTTTACAGTATTTATATTTCACCATGTACATAGGATCATACAAGTCACCTCACTATTAGTGTTAGAACATTTTACACTATTCTTTTTGAGATGTATGACAGTGTATCTCTAGTACTTTCTGAATGGTACTCATCAATTTTACACACACACACACACACACACACACACACACACACACACACTACTGTACTTTGACTATCTCCCAAAGACCCTGTGTGAAAGGCTCAGTGCCCAGCTTGGCACTGAGTGGGGAGAAAACTCAGAGTGGCCTTGGGAAGTCCATTCACTGGAAGCAGGACCCTAAGGAAGCCAGCCCACTGATCCCTCTCCCTCGCTCCCTGTTGTGAGGGGCCTAGCTGACACGGCCAGGCTAATTCTGCAGGGACGGTGGCCTCAGCACAGACCCTAAGCAGTGAGTCAATCACTCTGTGAGCCAAGATAATCCTTTCTATGAACTGTTCCCAAGAAATTGTATAGTAACACGAAAGAGAAGAGAGCAGACGTCAGTAGGGTTTTTAGGTTTTTTAAGAACAGTGTTTCTATCATCTCCATTCGAATACCTGCAATACTTTTAAAAGTGTAAATCTCCATCTTCTAAATCCACCAACATCAGTATCTTAGGTGGAGTCTATGATGCTGCATGTTTAAAGGTTCTTCCTTATAAATAAATATTTATTTAATGACAGCTAGCCAACATCAGAACTGGAGTCTGATGGTCAACCAGTGAATCCACTGTCATGTAGGCCGATGGCTCCAGTAGGGACCAACTGCAATAGGAGCCTTTAAAGTCTAACTCCTCATCCTCACAATGACACCGCGGGACCATGGTGCCCGGCCCCTAAGCTACACACCACATTCTGAGCATCTCTACTTTACCCGAGGGCTCTTTAACATGGACAGAGGTCAGATTTATCTCTGGATTGATTCAAATGTCAGATTGCCATGTATGGAAAGTACAGATTTCCATCGACATGTTTCGTAATGCATTGTGGTGAGGGGTTTAGGAGGCTCCCAGTACACAAGATGCCAAAAATCTTTTGGGTCGATGTGTAGAAAGCTACACATCAGTACGACATGACAGTGACTCTCTAGACAGTCTCTCTCTTATGTGTTAACAGAGATTTTCACACTGTGCTCAAGATGGAACTGATATTCAGAAAACAGGTTGCAGAAGCACAGGGAGGAAGAGGCAGAAACACGGCTGGACCCCGGGGATTCTGTGCACAGCCTGCTTCAGGTATTGGGCTTCCACACTAGTTTCTTCTCCACGAAAATTTTTGCTACTTTAAAAAAGGAGGAAGAAGAGAAGAAGAGGAGGAAGGAGTGGGGAAAGGGGGAAAAGGGGGAAGGGAAAAAGGAAGAAAAAGAGGGAGAAGGAAAAACAATCAGCACTCATGGTACATTCTTGGTTTTCCATAACGTACGAAAACTTTTCAAAGAAGAAACTCACTCCTGCATATTTTTAAAATAATAACACTGCTCATTGCTCCGTGCAGGGTCCTGAACAAAACACCAACCACTACGACTAGCCTCGCTCAAGACCAAGAGCGAGGGTGAAAACTGTCAAGTCTCCTGATGAGCTGCCAGGTTTTCTACCAAGCAAGGAGAGTGTGCAACTCAAAACTCACACTCCAACCTTCAGTTAAATTGCTGCAGCCTCGATAAGCATGAGATTTCCTTGGTGTGGGTTTACAGAACTTCCCTACGAATATATTTATACTTTTCAATTAATTTTTATGAAGTATGCAATTTTTATAAAATGTGATGCTCTCTTTAAAAGATATCAGTAAATAAAATAGAAATCATAATACTAACCGCACCTAGATCAATGCAGTCTTTAGCAGATTCCCACAGTCGAGAGTGCGGGCTCATAATCACCCGGCCTCTACCCTGCTAAATTATATGACCTGCAACCAATAAAAATTACTAAACTTTCTGCACATTAATTTCCTCCCAGGATCCGGATTAAAGCACTGTGGTGAGAACTGAAAGAGATTAGACAGTAACTCTTCAGGGAGCTGTCTGTTTCATCTTTCTGGTTTAAGGAAAGGTTCAGTTCAAAGAATTCTTATAACTTAGTAGAATTCAATATTAACTCACTGATATTTTTATGTTTGTTACTATAGTACAGTAAATAAAAATATTATTTTTTCTGCAAGTACAGTTATACCCACTAACTAGAAACCAAATACATTATACTTAAAAAGTGAACTTTTTCCTCATATAAATGTATATTTTGATGTTACTGTATTCACATAAGAGATGGCACCTATTTTCCTGCTATTTCCCTTGCAATATTAAGAATTCCTTTCACATTGTAAATCTGAAGTGCTTCATAAAATATGTGACAATAAAACTAGTCCAGGAAATCTAGAACAAATAAAGGTAAATCCATCAACTTCTAAGAAATTTGAATTATTAAGAAGCAGATGTTTTATATTAATTATTTCTCTGCAGGTAAAATTCAGTCAGCTTTATTTTATGTAGGGGTAAGGCTCAGATTATAAGCATTTTGAGAACTGACATTAAGAAATTGCGATGGGAGGGGAGCAGCAGTTGATTAAATTACAAAGATGTACTGACCACAAAATACCTGTTTTCTTGAGCTTACTAGCCCCAAGAGATCTTTCTTCTCATTAATAAGTCTGTAAACTTAAAGTATTTGACTGGCAAATTCCTTAGAGTTAATTTGCATGATTTGGTAAATCATACCAGTTGTAGTTGGCAAGTGCTCAATTTAAAAGGACTTTAAGAGTCAAAGATCCTGAACTGTATTAGTTACGGATGTAGGAAAAGAGCTGAATTCGCTCCATCATGTGATACACTAGTAGGGTGAGACGACTGTGACTTTACACAGTGGTGTAAATGGTGACTTTAAAATCCCTCTAAGTTACTTAATAACCAATTTACAGAATATGACACACCCAAGGGAGGTTACTGCTGTGGACCTGGCTCTCCCAGAGTCCACACACAGTCAGGCGTCTCTTCACCCAGACCAACTTCTGAACACACTATTTTACTCCAAATACCTTGCTTGTTTGGCAAATCATACCATCTGAGTTGTCGATAAATTGTCAATTAGAAAGAAAACCGTTTCTTTTGATTAAGCTACTTTTTACAGAGATTTCTACTACAACCCCAAATCACAAACAAATATAGACACAAATTGTCCCCATTGCATTAGGCTCTATCTGGAATAAAACTGGGCACACAAACTTGTGGAAATCAGTCCAGATGGAGCTTAAGACCATGTCATCCAGGTAAAGGAAGCAGGTGGACTTTCTCCACTGCACAGAGAGCGCTCGCCGAAGGAGGCTTCCTGCAGCCAGAGGAAGTCACTGAGGACACAGTTCTCAGGCTGAGTTTGGATTTTCTCCTGAGGGGGCTAGAGAGCCATTGAAAGGCTTAACCCAGGGAATAACCGAGGGCTGCTTGAGCGAGTGAACTGAAGTCAAGCGCTTTCCTTCTGACATTTCGACTGACAGTAAATATTAGACAGTACTCACTGACTAATGCAGAAAATCAGAACTTGCTAAATGTCAAGGGACCAACCCACACTCATTTTTTTAGCACACACAATACTTAACATTTAAATATTGCTAGCTATAGACCATAACTCTTCCTACCAAGCACTTTTAAGACATGAACTCACTTAACCTTTACAACCATAAGCCATATTATAACAGTATTCCCATTTTACAGACAAGAAAACATAGGCAGGGAGAGTGTTTCTAGCTTGCCCGCGATTCAGTGGCTTCGAAGGGCTGTAATCAGGCTGCCCAGCCCTCTCCGCTCCCGTCACCCTCCTGTTGCTCCAGGAGTTAAGACTTCGATATTTCACTCAAGTCCTGATGGATTTAACAGATCAAATTTTGTTAATTCAGCACCTCTACTTAGCATAACACATTTCTCTACCCTATAGGCTTTATTATGAGAATCATATGGAGTAATGCACATTTATGGATAAAAGTGAGTATAAAATATTAAATATAATCCTGTTTCTATGAGGCAGGGCATCATTCTGGCTTCGGACAGAGAGACTAGTTGAATACATTTTACATAGAACCTATCCCCTGTCTTCTTATGAAAATAATGCTGCCTTAAAAAATATAATTTGTCACAAGTTAAGGCAAAATTTTATCTTCCGAACTGTCTTCTGTACTTAGGAAAGCAAGGAGTTGCGAGGAGCGTTATATCTCAGTGTTTAGAAGAGCATTTCTTAATGAGATTTTTAGAATCTAATCTAGATGACTAGATTGTTCATATGCTAAGATAACAAAAATCAAAACGGCAAAGACTCCATGACGTAAAAGGAACAGTGAGGGGGGTTCAGGCTTCTTCCTGATAAGCGCAAGTTCCTGAGTTCAATCCCAAGCACCACACACCACAGTGCTGGGCGTAGCGGCTCATGCCTGTAACCTCAGCACTCAGGAGGTAGAGGCAGGAGCACCGCCATGAGTCCAAGGCTGGCCTGGGCTACAAAGTAAGTTGAGGGCCAGTCTGAACTACAAAGTGGTACCCTGTCTCGCCAAAAAAACAACAACAGAAAGGAAATGTGTATGAAAAGATCTCGTCTGGGCAAGGCAGAGGGCTGTCTACCTGAGGACCATGGGCAAGGGGATCCGAGTCCACCGAGGGCTGGACAAGGGGAAGCAAACAGGGATGCAATGGGCAGGAGCGCCATGCCCCTTCTGCTCTGAGATGGCTCAGCACCTTCAGCGCCCTGTGTTACTTCAGACTATAGAAGCTGCAGGGTTAGAGTCTGATCAGTAAACTCCTCAGAACACCAGCAGCATCTTTCGAGAGACATGTTTATCTCCCTCCCTCCCTCCCTCTCCTCTCTCTCTCTCTCTCTCTCTCTCTGTGTGTATGTATATATATATATATATATGTATATTTTATATACATATATATAAAATAAGCTGATAAGATGTATATCTGTATATGCAATATACTGCCACAATAATATACTAGCGCTAAGTATCCAAAGTACTGGAAAAGAGCTCATGCTATGTTTTTGTGACTAATAAAAAGCACCTGCCCATCTTCCTGGGGAAAATATGATAAACCCAAGTTTAATAATTCACAGTCCTTGTGCTGATGATTTCCCCTCTATTTCATAGTCAAGTCACAACACTAAACACTAAATACTGAGGGAAAGCAGCGGAGAATTAAGAACATGCCCCTAGCTCACTCCGTGGACAATCTGCATATGCAAGTGCTTTGGTCTCCATGCTTCTCTACAGACACCCTCTCACCCCTCAGTTTGGGGTCAAAGGTGAACCAGAACATGAAATCACAGGCCTAGCATCTCAGAGGCAGCAGAGGACTAAGGATTAATGTCTGCTGTGCTACTGTGTAGCTCTGGTTATCTTATCAAACAGCACATGTACATTGTCTTTTCATGGTAACTCGGAGTGTGCGTTCGCAGGTCCACTTCTACTACGTGCAACATGGCGCAGACCAGTGAGGACCGCACACTGAGACCTGGGCCCACAGTGTCCCACCCACACGTCCCCCCACCCCACCAGAGGCACAGGGGTTCCCAAGTCATTCATATTAAGCCACAGGACCCTCGATGTCATGGGCCACTTTCATTAGGAAAGAGTTGACAAGGCCCATGTTTTCCTTACGTTGGCAAAAGGCAGATATTTGTCTATTTCTTTTCTTAAAGAACTTCCATCAAATAATATCAGAGTGTATCTGGAAGCTTGTCTACCCGGGAGTATCTGGATGGGAGCTACAGGGCACAGTCAGCCTCTGGCGGCCTCCAACTCTAGGCAGGCGGAGCTGTCTGTGAACAGTCTCACTCCACCGGATCTTCCAGAGGGAGAGGAGAACAGGACAGGAAGGACGCCACCCCGACTGCTGCTGTCGCCTCTGGGAAGAGAAAAGGAGCAGGAGAAAGAGACGCTCCAGATGAAAGGGACAGTGAAGCTTAGGAGGAAAAAAAGACACACCAATCTCTGAGTACAAGAACAGACGGTATTTTCTCTAAATCTTCCAATACTTAGCCTGAAACATGTTTCCAAGTAGGAACATTTTCTCCCAAAGCATATGCAAAATATTTCAACCCTTGAGTTTTGGCTCTTTGATTTTTTTTTTTAATCTAACCAGAATATTTACTTAGCGTTGTTGGCCCAGTTATTTAGAAAGCAAGACAAACTGGATGGATAGAGAAGATAGCCTGGGCAGCAGTCCAGCGATTAAAACATAATTAGCATTATCACAGCCACTTTAATCCCAATTATTTAAACTGTGGGGTGTCTAACGCCACCAGTGCTGGGCATGATTCAGCAAGAGTGCATCTTCCAAACAAGTGGGAGAAAAAAGATCTTAAATATCTGCAACTATATGAAAGTTTACTTTCTTTTCATTTCTTTTTTTAAACAGAAGTCTATGGTAATAATAAAGTCAATGGAAACCTAGAGATGAGAAAGAGTGTTATCTTTAGATAACAGTGAAAGCCACGCACTTTTATTAATAGTGAATTTGGGATGATGGCACATCAACATCTCTCCTCTCCTTTCTTCCGTGCTCCCCATAACCCTGCCACACACCCCAGAACTTAGCCATGGGCCCTGACACTCACCTCCCAGGCACGTCCTTACCCTGGGCCTAAGAAAAGCACAGTAATTAAAGTCACGAGTACTGAGTCACGGGGAGACAGGAAAGCGTGACCTACATACCAATCCATTCAACCAAGTTGTCATGTCTCCCATTGTTTAAGAAATAACTTAAATGATATTAATAAAATAGCTCATCAGCTGATAGGAGACTTAAGGTGTGGGCCCTATAGGGAAAGAAGAGCTACAGCAAAGTTTAATTATGAACAGAGCCTGCTAGGTTTTCATTAAATGGAATACAACTAATTGGTACTGCAAAGGCAGAATTTACACCCAATCTCTTACAAGATTTCCAGGCAACTTTTAAACAGTAGACTTCACTCCTTGCAGTTTCCTTAAATTGCCAACAAGTTAAAGAACATTAAATGGCAGTTAATGAAAGTCACCATTTAACACCAAGTGGGGCATCTATTAAATTATGGTTTTATGCTATGACTTCTTAACTCCTGGAATTCTCATTAGAAATGCTAGGTCACAATTTTGAACTTCTACTAAAAAAAATTAATGTCATAAATTATTCAATATTTCACCAGATATAAATGAAATCCTTAGCAATCACAGCACTGTTTCTTTTTCACTTATATGAGATAAGAATCTTTCGAGATGATAGTTGAAGAATCTATGTAGTGTTTTAAAAATCTATTTATCATGAAATTCATTAGTTAGAATTGCTTTACACCACTTGATACTCTGATTATTGTAACATGAATTGTAAGGACAGTCATATCTGTTTTTGTAATAAAAATAACAAATTCTTTCTATGTGAAACTTGTGGTGTTACAGACCCAAGTTCCAATCCGGAGATAATAACCAGGAACCCTCATTTGTAACTTCACTGCTGTGCAGCTATTTCACATTTGCATGTAGCTGTATTGTCAGTGCCTGGACTTCTTTTTTGTAAAATGGTTTTCGTTACACTGGTACCTTGTATACATTAACAAATGGATTTTCAAAGGTGAGCTGTTCTTCACAATCTGCGTTTAAAATTAATTTTTCTGTCATTTTTACTTTTTTCCAATACTGGAGACTGAACTCAAACCCAGAGCCTCAGGCAGGCTAAGTGAGTGCTCTGTCACAGAGACACAGCTCCAGCCCTGTAATCCATGTAAACTTGTGTCACTGACACTGAATAAGGAGATGTTTGGAAAATCTGAAACCACAAAAAAAAAAAAGTAAATATAAAATCAAGAGAGACTCCAAATACTCTTGCTCTAAATAGTTGTGAGCTTTCAAATAAAACACTGAAAAGTAGCACAATTATATTTGGAAATATATATTGTCAATGAAAGCAACAATTCAGACAAGAATTTTACAGTGAGTAACTAGAGCCTGAGCCTACATAATGCCTTAAAATTTGTCCCTATGATTTTCAAGTTTTAAAGCATTTTAAAAATTGCTACACATACATCCAAATACCTATCCTCATTATTAATTCCCCATTTCTAATGTAACTCATTGAACAAAGATTTTCTTCTTTAAAATGTTTGAAGAAAGGTATCATTAAACATATTCTGAAATTATAACCCATTTAATCTGTGTTTACAAAGACTTTAGTACTGCTCTTTTTGTATACTTTTTTATGCACATAGAAACAGCCACACTATATTTAGCTGCATTAGAAAGAGACACAATATGACACGTTTTTAAGTACATTAATTAGGTATGTACCTGTACACAAGTTCCTCTCTAACTCCTTTAAAGAAATCTATCTTTTGGGGGCCATAAGTTTTGATAAAATAAAGAAATAAGTATTTACCCATAATGCATTGGAGACAGCCATTATGGTCAACTGAGATGCAGCCACTAGACGACCTGAGCAGAAAACATCACTCGGAATGTCCAAGATGTAATGAACTGTTTAGCTCTCTTTGCTTTGTGATCACAGTTCATTTGCTATGAAAAGACAAATACTGGAGCCCACACCAGTGCTTCGTGAGTAGTCTTGATATTTTAACTTCTGTTAATTCTGAGGCTTTTGGAAAATCATTGTAGAGCTATGTTGATTGTCGAAATACCCTAACAATTTTCAAATAAAGTGCCCTGGCTAACTTATATCTGAACTATTCACACATAAAGTACCTTCTAATTTTAAATAGAAGAGATAATGCATAAGAAGTTGTCAATATGTTTACAGTAGATATTCCTTCAAGATATACACATAGTATTTTTCTTTTTCAAGAAAGAATATTAAATTTGACTAGTAAATGGGAAAAGTTATAGCCAGTTGCTGTCATCATGCACCTTCTAGTCTATTTTTACAGTCAAAGGCAGAAAAGTTTCCTTCAAATGAGAGGAAAATTAATTAGCCATGCAGCCAGATGCATGAGAAAGCACTCCACACGAAAGAGACACACACAGGAGTCAAACTGCAAAGGGGAAATGGGAATAACTCAAGAGCAGTCATTTTCTCCACACTGGAGACAAGGAGCACAATTCTGAGAGTTTGGAATGTTTATAAACAGCCGCCCCAACCATTCTGCTTTTTGTTTAGACCACCAAACACTTTAAATGTTCCCATTCTGCAGTAGTGCAATACATAGATAGCAACAGTACCAAAAGTAGTAATGCATTTGAAGTATAGAAAAGTGGACCCTTTTCTCACACCAACTAGACCCCAGCTGGATTAGAATTTAAAACAACAATAACAACAAAGAACTGTAACTTTCACAGGTGGTAGAATTGCAAAAGGGAAATTTCCAATCAAGGAGAAATCTCCATGCTGAGTCCAGGAATGGCCCATTCACCTGTCAACATGAAGAAATGAAGTCCTCCTACCCGAAACCCTGACATCAGTGAAGGAGCTTACAATGGCCAGGCCCAGAATCCCCTCCCTCCTCTCCACGGTTTATTAAGCCAAAACCCACAGCCCTTCATGGCCCCTCCAAGTTCCAGCAATCCATGATTCAAACGGGGGTAATGGCTCTCTTTTCTTGCTCAGCAGAGTCCTGGGGAGGAAACGATTTTACTGTCCTTTTTCTGTGAGGTCCTGGGGTTTATCTAAAAGGAAATGAATTACAACAGGAGGACAAGGCCACAAAATGAAGCCATTTAGTTTTACAAATCTATTATGTCCTCCAATCGGTTTTATGGGCCTGGTCCTATTCTACACCCCCCAAAAAAACCCTAAAACAAGCTTTACCCCCTGACTCTTTTCAATGAAGACATGTACAATTTCATGATTGTTTTCAATGAAGACATGTACAATTTCATGATTGTCTTTCAAGCAGTTGGAAGAACTCTTCCTTTTCTTTTTCCTTTAGTATAACAAAACATTTAGAGACAAGACACTGAACCTTTCAAATCCAAACCTCTGACAACTGTCAGAGCACTTCACTGGGACATTACTGACTGTACTTCAATGAATTAAGCTTGATTCACTGCGGGTGAATCATTTTCGATGTAGAGCTGTTCAGCAGTAATTGGCCAAGAACCCCTGCTGAGAAAAGCACTTGTCAAATAATGCTTGTTTACAAATATATCACCAGACAGCAAAAAGTGCCAGTTGCTTAATAAGTTCAGGGCCAACTCCAAAAATTCAAAAGGGTGCACAGGCCCCTTTATTTATGAAATTGATTAAAAATTTCATTTGTTGGCATACTTGCTAATACTGTCCTGCTAGCCTCCTGCTAAATATGCTTCCGTATTGTTTTATATGAAAAAGTTTTGATCTTATATTGTAAATTAACAGTCTCATCCCTAGATGGTCCATGTGTAGTTGATGCCTATATAATAACTAGAAATATATTGCTCTTAATTGTTTAGAATGTAGGATAACTAGTACATTCCACTCTTGCCCGCTAATACCTTGTAGAATTCTAAATGAATAAATGTCCCATCAATCCAAGATTCTAAATAAAGTTTTGGCTTCTGTTCAATTCTGCGTTTTATTCAGTTAAATTATAATAATGATTGGGATGCCAATTAGTATTATAAACTCACATTTATTCCTCGCTTTAAATATTGTCCTTGCATGTCATCGGAACTACTGTCACACACACACTGAAGGCGTTAAATACGAGAGCTGGGGAAATCACTAAGCACCCTGTAGGTTGCCGAAAGCAAATTATATAAGAGCAAGTTATTAGTGAATTTACGACACCCATCAAATCCTTCTGACTCTGACCCTCCGAAGTTCTCCTGGAAACAACACGAAAAATTCTAATCTGAATTGCTAACTAAATAGAAATAAACAGACTGTCATGATGAATATTTTAATATAGTCTGCCGCTCTGTAATAGCACCAGAATGGAGAAGCCACAGAGAAGAATGGAAATTTCATACAACCGAAATAAAGGTCTGGGACGATACCACGCAGAAATATGGGATACTTGGGCAGGGCTTGTGTGAATTAGGTAAAGCCAATGACAGCAATAACATTTTATTTCATATTATGTGTAAAGGTTTTGCCACAAAATACGCCCCAGTTAGCAGGTATGTTTGTATCCTTAGCGTCCTGTGACACCAGGGGGCAAAGAGCGCTTATTTTTGGAGCCCTGCAAGTCCCACCTCCCACGCCCAAGTTTTGGGGCGCATTTATGCAGCAGCCTAAGACCACACAGCCCCGGGGATGACACTGTGAGAGCCCACAGACTCAGCTACCTCCACACCCTCCTTTTCTCCTCCCCTTAGGTCTAGCCCACCCCGCTCCGCGTGGCCTCAGCTTCCTCTGGAATTCGCCTGCTCTGGGCCCCAACTGGAGACCCCAGCCTCCTCCCTTTAGCTCCCCTCCACCATCATGGAGACGAGACTAGAAATTAAAGCAGCAACAAGCAAGGATGAACCATACTGCGATTAACTACCGAGAGGCCCCTTTCGGTGGAATAAAACAGTTGAAGAGGACCGCGAGCCTGCTGCGCTGCTCTGGACTTCGAACCGAGAGCAGCTAACACAACACGTTAATAGAAGGCCCAGGACCTCAGAAAACTCTTTCCCAACTTCATACGCGAGGGGAAATTCGAACCATTCGGCTGAAGCCTGCAAGGTGGGTGTGTACTCGGGGCAGATGTGCACAGACGGGCACGTCTCCGGTTAGGTCATCGAAATCAGCGGCCGGACCGGAGGCCGCGGATGCGCGGGAGCGTGCGCCGCCCGCCCGCAGCCAGGACCCAGCCGCGGTCCGCAGCGCGCGAGGCCCCGGCACGGGGGTCTGTGCTCCCGCCCTGCTACCTCCGCCGGGCGGGAAAGGACTTCTCCGAGGCGAGGCCGCCCACCGGCCGGAGCCCCGCCGCAGCCCACAGCCTGGCCCCGGGGGGAAGCTTTCAGGAGGCCCTGCCCCGGCCCCGTGAGGAGCGCGACTTAGGCACAGCCGCGGGCAGAGGGAGGGGCGCCCGGAGGGGCTGCGACTCCCGGAGCCGAGCGCACAGGTGTCGCCCCGCCCAGGACCGACTCCGGAGGCGGAGGGCGCGCTGGGTCCGGAGCGCTGCGCGGGAGAGGAGGCTGGGGACGCGGGGACGCGGGGACGCAGGGCGGCCGCGAAGCCCGGGCGCGCCGGCAACTTCCACCTGCTAAGCCGCTTCCCGCCTGCGCCGCCTCCCGGGGTGACGGCGAGCCGAGGGCACTGAGCGCGGAGCGCCTCCCGCCGCTCCCCGGGAACTGAACGCTCTCGCCGCGCACCCCACACTGACTGTGAGGTGCCGGTACCCAGTTCCCGCCCCCGCAGGCACCGCGGCCCTTTCGCCACGTCCCCGTCATCAGCAGTGAGAGGGGTCCCTCCGAGCCCCGTGAGTCTATCCCCCGAGCGGGTCCCTGACCCCGCCGCACCTCGGCCGCCAACTTCCTGGGCCCCGGGCGCCGGGCGCGAACGCAGGTCCCTGCCGGGCGCCCTGCAGTGGGGTCGAACAATGCCGCCGAGACAGCAGCGGGAGGCCAGCCCTGCGCCCCTCCGGCCCCAGCGCCCACGTCCCCCGCGCCCTGCACCCCGCGCCCCGCGCCCCCGCCTACCTTCGCTGCTGGAGCTGGCGAGGGGCGTCCGCAGCGCGGCGCACAGCAGCAGGCACGTCCACAGCCGGACCTCGCGGGGCGCGCAGCGGCGGCCGGCCTGCGACGGGGTCCACGCGGGGTGCAGGGCCGGGGGCCGCCGGCGTCCCGCACCCCGGGGCCCGGAGCCCCGCATGGCGCCTGGCCCTCGGTCCGCGGTTCGAGCCCCGGGAAGGGCAGCGACAGCCCGCGGGGCGCTGCGCCCGGCACGCGGCGCCGGGGTCGGGGGCCCGGAGCCCGAGGCGGCCGAAGTTTGCCCGGCTCCTCCGCGGGCGCGGGCGCGGCTCCAGCGGATGCGCGGCGCCCAGCGCCGGCTCGGTGGCAGGTCCCGGCCGCCCCGCGCTCCTCGGGCCGCGCGCTGCCAGCGTCCCCGGGATGCAGGTGCGGGAAGCTGTCCGCGGTCCTGGGCGCCGGGACACGCGGAAGGAGGCGAGTCCGCAGCCCGGAGAGGGAGAGCGAGCCGGAGAAGCGGCGGGAGGCGCGGCGGGCTCGGGCGGGCGGGCGGGCGGCGGGGACGCTGCGGGCGGCGGGCGGACCCGGCTGCGGAGCGGCCGCGCGGAGGAGCTGCGCCGCCTCGCGCTCTCGCGGCTCTGGGCTCCCGCGTCTGCCGCGCCGGCTCCGGCTCCGGCCCCGCGCCGCCCGCGGCCCCTCCCTCCTCGTGGGCGTCCTCCCGGCCCTCCTCCCTACCGCCCCCTCCCTCTCCTCTTTCCCTCCTCCTCCCTCTCCTCCTCCTTCCCTCCCTCCTCCTCCTCTTTCATCCTCCCTCCTCCCTCCTCCCTGTCCTCCTCCCACTCCCCACCTCCTCCCTCTCGCCCTTTCCCCTCCCCCCTTCCCCCTCTCCTCCCCCCTGGGAGCCGCTGGCCGGTCGGAGCCGTCGTGCGCGTGAGCGCCCGCGCGTGTGCCCACCGCGGAGCGAAGTCACTGCGGGCTGCTGGTGAGTGTTGCCCGGCGCGGTCCTCCCGCAGCCGCTCCCAGGAAGCCTCGGGGAAGCCCAGGCTGCCTCCCCACAGCCCAGAGCTGCGGCCCTGCGCAGCAGCTTGCGCGAGCCCTGGCGGGTCACCTTGCGCCCGGCCTCCGGGACCCTCGCACCCTCGCTCCGTGCCACGGGCCCTCGGTGCTTCCGGCCGAGCGCGGCGGCTCAAGTGGGAGCCACGCACGGTCCGTTTTCCTCCCAGCCCTCGGCCAGGCAGCTCAACACCAAAGCGGCGGGTGGGCTGGGATTTCGAGGAGCGAAGAATCTGGTTATTCAGATTTGCTCTGCGCCGGGTACTTGGGGAGGTCGTGGGGTTTTTTGGTTTTTTTTTTTTTTTTTCTTTTTTTCCAGCTATTTCATTCGTCGACTATTTTAGCATTTGAGAAAGTCTGTAATGTGCGTTTCAGTAAAATAAGCATGGGTCAAACAATTTCAGAATTTTTTTTTCTTTTTAGTTTAGTGTTCTTGATGCAGCACACGGAGAAAAAATAATTAGGAAAAAATACAATTTAAGACGATTAACTTTCTGTGTTTCACCTCTATTTTACCTTTCATTGCTTTAATATTTTCCCTCAATTATTCATTCGTCTTTTCAAAGACATACATCTGAAGGGCAATTGTACACAGGCTTTATTTTTTTTAAAACATTACAAGATGTGATTTTTTTTTTTTCCACAAGAAAGGTACCTCGTTTAATTTGGGGCCTAACAGCCACTGTTGAGTTCAGGTTTTCACGCCTCGCGTTGAGGCGCCCTGCTCCCCAATCTTTGCATAGCAGCTACGCTCCTGTTTGACTTTGCAATAGATTTACCACAATCTTTGGCTGATGATATTTGGTTTTTTGTTCAGTGAGTTGCAATGAAGATGAAAGAACAAAGCAGCAGAGATGCAGTTTTTTAAAGAGATAGAGGCTCATCTTTGATTCCTCCCCCGTCCCCGGAAATATTTTGGCACCAAAAGTCTGAAACCAGCTTCATTCTATTGTAACGAGCTGCGAACAAATGAAACAAACTTAGGAAAATAGCAGTAAATCAGCCTTTCGGTTTGGCAAAAGCCTCACAGGGAGATGGAGGGGGAAAATTCGCGTTCATATTTGAAGACCATCCAAAATATAAGCCTCTACCCTCCCAGCCCGCATTTTAGTTGAGTCAGTTTCTAAACAGAACATGAACTAAACCCAGGGGTGCATCAAACTGTTTATACAGAAGCGAGTTGAATGCGTCTGTGAGCTGGTCGAACTACTTCCGCAGAGCGGGGTCTCCTCACCCGGAAGATCAAGTTTTAGAGAAAATGATCTTTAAACTCCCTTCTCTACCATGGTCTTGGCATTTTTACCTTACTGTCCTGCTTCTTAATCTCCAGTGATGAACTACTGATTACAGAATAATCTGATTTTTTTCAGCCTAGAATTTAAAGTCTTCTACTACTAAAACCGTAGGCAAATTCGTTTTTATTTCCACTAATCCGAGTGGCACCAAAATAGTATTTACTCCCCAAAACACACACCAGTTTCATCACAGTCCTACCCCGGTATTTGGGAAGAGTCCATTATACAAACCTGACTCTCTTTCCCTGACCGGAAATGATATAGTTCTGTGCTTTCTGGAAATATTCGTAGTTTGTGATTTGTGTCGATCAACACAATTCCAATATTTTCAGAATGTAAAGTGAGAAGCAGTTGTCTGACTATAGATATGTACAGAGACAAAGGATTAAAATCACTCTCATCATAACTGTGTGACCCCTTCAACCTATCGTTGATAATTTAAGTGATCGAATGTATGAAAAGCCAAACACTTTTCTGTTCTCCATCTTAAGTAGCAGCTACAACATAATTATTTAATATTTTTTTACATGTCTTTGTAAAACAGGAATGGCTATAAAATGAAGCCCCATTGACAATAAATTTACTTTTTGGTGTAAACAGAATTAATCAGAGAATGCAATATGGATGGTTTGGTTTGGACTTCGATTTCCAAAGAGATCTTTCATTCAGTAATGTGTTGCTTTCTTGAACATAAATAGTCTTGGGACACTTATGCGGGACCATGCATTGCATGAGAACTAGACTTGAGTGTTTCATTTTCAATATTCTTACGCCGTGACGCAGGTAGTAGTTTAGATGTCCTATTGTCTGCGTTCATCAATGTCTGATGCGGCCTCAAGTCAAGGTAGCCGGTGTCTTCCCAGATCTCTGCTTGTATCTGGTGCTAATGTGAAGTTTTCACGAAAGATATTCAGAGCAGTCTTGATATCATCCTTGTAAAAGGAGTGACGCTATAATTAAGGTCAGTGTATTGGCAAGCCTGAATATATTTTCTCTGCCTTTAAAATAAAAGCCATCTTGATGGAATGACTCCGTAGTAGGTACTGAAGGCTTGCTCGTGTAAACTGTTGCTTGCTGTTTTCGCATTAATCATTTTGCACGGCGTGGATGCTTCAGACTCCACATACTGGTACTTACTGCTCTCATGTAAGTGATGGAAAAACCAACGCTCCGAAATTAGATGACTTGCATAGTCACTCAGCTGGGAAAACAGAACGTGTAACCTGTGGTATTAGTGCCACTGAAAAAATTCCAGGGTACAGAACTAAAGAATAAATCCAATCACCCATTTGGTTGAAAAAATAAAAACGGACCAGTGCCGAGCATGGCGTCTCACGCCTGTCATCCCAACACTCGGGAGGCAGAGGCAGGAGGATTGTGATGTGAGTTTGAGGCTGAGCTCAGGGCCAGCCTGAACCACAAAGCGAGACCCTGTCTCAAAAAACCTAAAAAAAATAAAAATAAAAATAAAAATAAAAAAAATAAAAACGGACCGCTCCAACATTCTTCATCTATGGGACAGTGAATATATCAAAAATATTCCAACTCTGAGGCTTTCTTAATGAAACAAGATAGTACAGATCAGATAAATGAATACAAGAAAATAAGAAATTAAGTAGCATAAATAGCATTGGGTAGAGGAACACACTGAGGTCCACAAAAATATCCACACAGATCCTGGCCCAAAATGTAATGATAACGTGGTTAAATTCTGTGGCCAGGTCATGTTAACACGGAAGGCACCGCGTCCACGCACATATTGAGGTAGGAAACAAGAAACAGCCTTTGCAGTCTTTTTTCACTGCTAGTTTTTATAACTAGTTTAATTCTTTGAGAGAATTTGGTGAAAACAAAACCTAAGCACAGTATATTATAAAATACCCTCATGAAACTATAAAACCACTAACTAATTCTCCAGGTCCGCCTTTTGCTGAAGAGGGTAACTATGTGGACATATTAGATATTTTCATCCTGAAATTAAATGTTGCCAAGGTATTTAAGGAGTCAGTATCACTTTCGGTTCACAACAATGACAATACTGAAATTTTATATTATTCATGCTGCTTTTTAATGTAGTTAATGTAAGTTATTTTTTAAAAAATTCTTTTAAGTGTTTGTTTTTTAAACATTTTTCCCTGAAGTCTAGAATCACATCTGCCATGACTGACATTTCTACCTCTTAACCAGAGATTAAATTTTATTTATGGTCGATTGCTTATCAGTTGGCGATTGCTTATCAGTTGGCTGTTCAAAATGTCATGAATAGCAGCATTTTAATAAATTAAGAGATTAAGTGTATGTGTTTTACCTTAAAGGTTAAATACTCATCAGAAACTTCGCTTATTAAACACATTTATGTCATAACCAGCTCTCACTTTTTCCTTTTTCACAACTATGGAGAAACAAATAATTATGAAGAAGAAGTTCTACAGCACAGAACAACAAGATATTCAAATAGGTTGCTCTGGGCCCAGGAGCCACGCGGTAGCTGGCGGTGGGTTATTCTCCGGTCACTCCCCCATGAGTGCCCTGGAATTACAGCTCCTGCAGCAAGATAGAAGGCCAAGGCCACTTTAGTTTCCGATGAGCCTCATTGACTTGCCCGGAGGTTCTTTGGTGGCTGTTCCCCTCCAGCATCGTGGACAAGGGACAGCCTGTGAAACAGTTAACTAATAAGGACTCTTGAGGCTAGGAGAGGGGAAGGCGTACACAAAACATTCCAAGTACTGCAACAATACAATGGGGAGAGTTAAAATTTCCCTCAATTCTAAGTCATTTCTGTACTCCAGAAATATGTACTGTCCCTTGAAAAAGAGTCTATACTATTTTCCGTTTTCAGAAGGCAGTTGCTCAATCTCAGTGTTATGTAACAACTTGAACATTTACACCCAACCCACCGATTGCCTTACTAGACATGGGCTGTGAGGAAAATGGATAATTTACTTAATGGCCTAAGAAAGAAGAGGTCTGTCTGTGACCAGGTACCACAGTTGACTGTGTAAGAAACGAGATTCCGGGTAAAGTGAGAGCGGTAACCTCATGTGCTCAGTTGACGGACAGTGCAGCCGGAGCATCTTTTGCAGAGTGCCCACATGGTGTCATCATCAAATGTCTTTAAGGATGGCTGATTGGGGTCCAGCAATTTTATAAAGTTTAAGCAAATTAAGATGAGTTCAGGACTGGGGATGTAGATCATCCGCAAGGTGCCTGCCTGGTAAACACAAGGCTCTGGGTTCGATTCCTGGTACCCCCTCTCAAAAAGGTGGATTTAAATATTAAGCTTCATGAAATATTTGATGGATAAAAATCGGAAATACTGAAATGTTCAATAAGATGTCATAAATATATTATCTATACAATAAACATCACAGAGCTACATAATGCCTAAATTAATATTTGTCTACATACAAAGTTATTTCTAAAATATCAAAATAGATTAATTAAAAGCAAGCAAAGTTTAGAGTGTTATGAGTTATTAATGGTATCTGTATATTACCAGTGGGAAAATTTGGCTTTGCTACATATGAATGGACCAAAAATAATCTAAGTCCTTGTGCACGACAAGTGAAGAATTAACAAGCGTTATCCTCACAGTAAATGGCTCAGCTTATTGAAGACCTTGGAGCAGCAGGAACAGGCACAAAGGTGAAGGGGGAAAAGAGGAGGAAGAGGGACCTCAGTAGCGCAGGCCTCCAGCACTGGAAGAGCCAGCCACCAACGCTAGCGCCCCTCGGCTGTTAGTCCCACCTGGGATGGCTTCTGAGGTTAACATGGGGATCGGGGTGCTGTGGTGTTTACAGTGGAGTGGACGGAAGGGTAGACCCTCACCTCACTACTTATAACTATGTTAGATTTGTTTTTCCAATGCTGAATTTTTATAATTTTATCCTTAGGATTTATTACATGTATAGCAATAAAAAACGGGAAGTAGAAATGTCCTAGAAAAAATTCTGTGTGCATTGATATGCAGCAGGAAAAGAAAAGAAAAAAGAAAGAGGCAAAGATGAAAGTAGAAAGACGATGATAATAAATAACTTTACTGGGCCGGGGAGTTAGCTCAGTGGTTCCAGCGCCTGTCTTGCAAGCTCAAGGACCAAGGTTCAATTCCTGGGTAACCACATACCATACTGGGCGTGGAGACTCACGCCCAGCAGCAACCAATACCACATCCCAGTGCCAGGCATGGTGGCTCACACCTGTAATCCCAGCACTCGGGAGGCAGAGGCAGGAGGATTCCTGTGATGTGAGTTGGAGGCTGAGCTCAGGGCCAGCCTGAACCACAAAGCGAAACCCTGTCTCAAAAAAACCTAAAAAAATTTAAAAAATAAATAAATAAATAAATAACTTTACTTGACTAAAAGGTAGTAAAATACAATTATTTTTAATACAGGGAAAATAACCTCTATGACTTCATTATTCTCTAGTGTATCTACAATATTTGCAAGTTTATGTTCAGAAAATTCTAGGAGACCTGGCTTCTGCTGTGTACTTAACATGTCAGTGTGTTTTTCTGACAAATCCCCACACACGTCAGCGTACTAAGCGTCTGCTCTGGTCCTCCTTCCATTCGGTTACTTCACTTCACTCTGCCTCTGACAACCCTCCGTGTCTGCTTCCACACAGGTTATGAATGCCTGATTTTTGTAAAATGTTTGGAAAAGAAAATCACACACAAGCACTAAAATTTAAAGTTTGATTTTGAAAGGTTTAGTTCATAAGGCTTGGGATATCACAGGGAATTTTTTTTCTCTTTTAGGCAGATGTTTCCCTGGTATGTCTTCCTACATTACTTACTCCTCGAAGACCCTTCTTTATCTGTCCTTCTTAGAACACTTAAACTCATTGCAGTGGAACAGGAAGAGATTGCAAACCGTTTCCTTTGGTAAACCCTTCCTCTTCCATCTCATGGATGTGCTGGCCACAAAGCCTCAGCAGTTCTCACTCAGAAACTTGCCAAAGAGCCTCCTCCAGCCTCCAGCCTGTTAAACTGACAAACCATGGTATCAAGGACAAATGTACATCATGGTGTGAAAGTGATAAGAGGAAATTTCGTTCATAGGAAAGTGTCAGTGATAGGTTGCAGTGTAAATAGATGACTTTACCAGGCCTTTTGGTGTGGTCAGAGTTTGCAAGGAAGATAGATTTGATATAGGACACATGATTTATAGGATTATTTACAATAGTCACCCAAAAAGTCAAATGCAGAGGAGTGCACTAGAGACCCAAAGAATCCACTCAAGGTCCTGGATTCCACAGAAGTGTCCAGCATTGGTCCAGCTAAAGGCCTAGAGGCCAAGGCAGTGTCTCGTATAAGTCTACCCAATGGCTTAGAGCCCACAGCAATGTCTCATACTTGTCCACATAGAGGGTCTGCACCAAAAAGGCCCAACGCCAAATAGTGGAAGTCAGAAAACCTGCCTCAGGGGAGTGAAAGATCTGTGCCACCGGCCTGAGGGTTCTGCACAGAAGCCAGGAAGTGGTGCTCTCACTCAAGGTGAAGATCAGAGGCCCTCTGACAGGAATAGTAGCTGTCCTCAGGAACAACAAGAATCCAAGCTACTCAGTTCACACCAGGGAAACTACTTGCATCAAGCTCCTTCTAGAAAATGAGTTGGCTAAGATTTACCCGCCCAGGTCTCTTTTTATGCCTTTGGCGATGGTCCTGGGGCGGAGGGGGTGGTCTTCCTCACCCAGGACCACACTGCTCAGTTCAGCTGGGTGTTCCAAGTTAACAATTAATTAATGCATCACACCTTTTTATTTGATAATTTGAATATGTTTATTAACACCAATTATGCATCACTACTAATGGCTATATGGAAAAACATGACTCAAAAAAGAATCTCAATATGAACTATAAAGCACAAAACTAAACCATGATTTGGAATTCACCAGTAGTTTTATTGAAAAACTTGAGTTGTGTTATTAATTAAAAATTAATAAAATATGAAGATTCATATGTAGTATTTTTATAAAATATATTGGAAATAATTTTGAACATTGTTCTCCAGGGATCAAAAATCCTGAAAAGAAATATCTTCCTCTTTTTCACTTTTACAGATATAGTACAATGTTATTTATTCCTTAGAAGAAAATTCCATTCCATGTTTGCAAAGAATAAGAAAAAATGCTAAAATAGGCAGAATGGATAAAGTGACCTTCTGTCTTTTACAAAGCTACTTTTCAAGCTGCTGATACTGGCACGTAGAGAATCTTTCTGACAGTGTCATGGTAGCATTTGGGTCTCCCAGTGGAGGTAAGCAAAAGTCAACATTAGTGTCATCAAAATAAACCCTTGCTATATCACATTTTCTTTTAAAGTTTTTCCTGTCAAAATAATTTGACTTCAAGTGAATTTTGTATAAAGATTGTGCTCTGAGCCAATTATGGTTTCATAGGCTGTTATACAGAAAGGTAAAAAGAGCTTACCTGTCCCCAACTCCCTCTTAGGTATATGCCATAATGCATATTATGTCAACATAATATACAGCTACAGTACAAAATCAAAACCAAGAAGTTGACATCTGTACAAATGTTAGGATTTCCTCAGAATTTAAAAGTTTGACATGTAGTCCATTTATCAGTGTGTATGTACATTTGTCTAGCAAATACATCATACTTTAGCCTTCCACATCCATCAGGAAAATCACATTGCCCAACTGTACACTTCATTATTCTTCATGTACTTCATGTACATTACTCTTCATGTACAGTATTCTCTGTACTTCTGTGCTGCTATCACCCCTCAACCCACTGAGAAAGACTAGTCAGTTCTCAATTAACATTGTTACAGTAATTCGTAAATGTTACATAAACAGTATGAGGCAGTAGGTACTTTTCAGACTAGCTTTTGACAATGAATTGACTTTCTTAAGGTTCATCCAAATTGTTGTGTTTCAATACCTCCTTTCCTTCTGCTGCTGAGTAGTGTAGTATTAAAGTTGGATTAATTCACTGGAGGACATTTAGATAGTTCCTCATCTTTGGGCTACTGCAAAAAAAGTTGCTATGAAAATTTATTTGCAAGTTCTTGGTTGAAAATCAGTCTTTGTATCTGTGTGGTTAGTACTCAAGTGCACGGTGTTTAGCTGGGTCACAAGTCGACTTTCATCATACATCTTTAATGATGTGTGCCTATAGATGCAACCATGACACCCACAGCTTCTGCAGCAAAAACAAGAAGAATGAAATTCAATTGGGAAATAAATCTCTGTAAAACTGTATATTAGCATATATAAAAATACTCAGCATGCACACCAAATGGGGAAGTAAAATAACTTTTAGGATATGAAATTAAGAAAATTAAAGGAAAATTTCTAAAATCAAAGGACTATTTTGATCTATGATTTCACAGTAGCCTATTTCCATTTTATAATTTTAAATGTCCTAATAGAAGACAACTAATTAATGAAGTAGCTATAAAATTTTTAATTCCTTAATTTACTGATAATAGTTTTTTCAATGTCATTCCACCTCCTTAAAAAAAAATTATTTCAGATGCCAGCATTTTTATTGCAGTATTTGAATGAATAACTCGTATCACTTGGTACCCAAACTGACATTTCAAAAGATGAGTTCAAATACATTCACAGAGATATTTTTGAGTTCATTCAAGCTGAGCTGTACTCCTTATCTCCGGAAATGTCAGGTGGCTGGCCTGAGGAAAATGGAAACAGATCTCTCTTTAAACATCATCACACACACAGGCATAGGATTAGGACCTGGCTTCTCCAGGCATACCGTGAGGAAAATACCACATTTACATCTGTGCAGAGGTTTCTCTTTTCTTTAAAAAGAGAAAGGAAAAGGCTCTGGGAAAGCAAAAATCTACCATCTTAATTATTTGAGTTTCTTAACTTTCAAACTACCAGCCTTTCTTGCCCACCTTGGTTTGAACACATGAAACAGCACATAAAAGTAAAACAGTACCAGGTTTTTTAAAAAATAGCATCTGACAATTTGAATGTGTATGAATGAAATAAATCCAACAAAACTCTGGATGATGCTTGAAGAAAATAGACAAAATCCTGAGAAACAGCAGTGACTCTCAGAAATTCCAAGAATTTGTCAGAAGGTCAAATATTCTACATGAATAATTGCAGTTACAGAGAATAAAAAACAATAAAAAAGGAACTCACTAAAGACATAATTAAAATAAAACTAAAATTTAATGGACTGCATCTGAATATTGAAAGCTCATATTCCATATCACATAATCAATAAAGTACATAAAACAGACTCAATTAAAATTTTTAAGCGAGTGAAAAACCTAGATAGAACACAATGAAGTGATTTCTTCAGACGTGAAAGTATGTCCAACATTGAATTCTGTATCCAGCTGGAATTGTCAATAAGTATTAAGGTTGAATAAATTATAATTTTCAGTACTGCCTTTTCACACTGTCTTCATAGTGATGCTATGCCCCACCAACTTCTGGATACACACACACAAAAATACCACTGCATATGGAAAATATATCTGCATGATTGAGATAAAGGGTGTAGTTATCAGCATACGGTCAAGGATACGCATAAGAGGAGATTTGTACCAGGTACAGATCAGATATTGGCAAAATAACATCTGAAACAAAATACGAGAAAAATTAAATATAACTGGCAGAGTATTTGAGGTAATTTTAACGATAGGTGGAAAAACCAAGGGTGGAGAATCTAATCATAAAAATATACCTTAATTTTCTTATCATTGGCATTCACATGGAAGTTATGAAAATAGTATACATCCAATAAAAATTTAATATATAGATGTGAGGAGAGGATATAAAGGAATTATTATACAGAGAAATGGCTCGAAAACAATCTTTATCTTTGTCACTGCTAAATGAACAAATAGTATGTAAACCTCTAAATCAGCATGCTGAGGTATATACATGATATCTAGAGCTTCACTATTATATGCTAAGACAAACAGCAGAACAGTTGAGATTATTGGTTTTGGAGATAGTCATTTGGAGGTTTGAACAATTAATCATTGTAGATGACATTTTATAATAACTGTGTATAATTATTCAGCTTCCCGATGCTGGAGCAACATAACCAATGTCCACCACTTAAAGAAGAAGAGGTTCATTGTGGCTCACAGTGTCTGAGGTCTCAGTCCATGGTCGGAAGCCCCCATGACAGACACACCTTGGTAGGAGGGCCTGGGCGAGGAAAGCTACTCAATTTGTGACATAGAAAAGGCAGAGAAATATGCCAAAGTGTGTGAGAAGAAGGGCTCAGGTACTTATAATTTCTAGGAAAATACGCAATATTTCCCTAGATCTTGCTCCAGGACTCACCCAGACAAACCCAGAGGTGTGCTGCTTTACTGCAGTTTGTTTCTTCAGCATCTCTCAAGCCAATCGTGTTGACAATCAAAATCAACCATACAAACTATGTGAATTTTAAATTATGTGCATGCATAGTACCAACACAAGTAAAACCAAGATACTCTAGAATATAGTTTGTGCATTTTAAAATATGTCACAAACATTTAACATATTCATAATGTTGAATTTGTTTAAATTTCAACATTATATTTTCAATTTTTATACATTAGTGTATGTACTTACCTTTCAGTTACTCCTGCACTTTTATTTGGATATATGCATGACTTAATGATGCATTTTTCTACCATGAGCAGTGCAATTAAGATGTTTAAACATGTTAGGAGAGTCTCCCTAGGTCTGTATACTTAATTGGAGAAATATAAATAAAGGCATTTTAATCTTACCTAGATATTACCAAATTATTTATGTAGTATTTGTAAAAATCTTTGAATTAAAAAATCCCAAGCTTAGAAAGGGGTGAATATCATTGAGATTCTCCTCCTTAAAGCATGACATATTTCTTTGACTAAAAATGTCTCAGTAAATTGCTCAATGGCTTTGTTGTTAAATATCTATACTACCTTTTAACTAAGTAATACATGGAGTTTATTGTTTTTATGCAACAGGAAATCCTAAAGGACGGTGAAGCAAAGTCTGTAGAGATTTAATAGAAAAATGATTGTGACTCAAAACAGCATGCCCAGCACAGAAATTGTTCATGTTTTAAAATTCAGGAAAATTTACACGTCTAAGAAGTGCACAAATCACGAGTTAAGGAATAACTATGAAACTTCAAGCGTTAAAGCTTAATATAAATGTACAAAAGCACTCAAATCTATAGAAAGGTATGGAATGTTGACTAATGGACATAATTTATAAGACCAAAATACAATGTTTATACTATGGGAAGATTATTTTATTTTTTAATTGTAATATCTGTGAACTCGAAGTGTTTTATATAGATTTGAGGAAAGGGCTAGGGAAGCGATACAAGGAAATTTCAAGAGTCTTAAAATAAACTATTTAACAAAACTAGACTTCTGAGAAAAAACTGTCAAAACCTTTAAGTAGCTGCAATTAACACCCTATTTTAAAAATCAGTACAAAAGGAAACAGGTCAGTAAAACAAACTACGGAACAAAAAGATTTTTTAAAATTATAAGCTAAAACTATACATTCTTCTTAAAACGGTGTTATGGGAAAAAGTGTGAACAGCTTAAACTCCATGATTAAAAGTTGAGCTACTGGAGCTGAATAATAAGGAACAGATACTTAGTATTGTTGATTCATGGAAGACGGATCTCATAGAAACTGTTCTTTCCAAAATAAACCCTCAGATGTATGATAAGTTGAGAATGATTCGGATAATATTTGAGTTGATGGAGAAGAAAATGGAAGAATGTGCTAGCAGTGAGATAGAATGCAGCATCACTTGACTTGTGAGTCTGTGGAGATCATCCTCATTGTCTATCAATCTCCTCAAATACCCTTATTTGGTTATTTACCAATAGGCCATGACCTTAGGGAATGGGATGATATTTCCCAAGGGCTATGAAGCTTCAGTGAGATGAGACAAATAAATTCAGAACTATATCACGCAGTGTAGTGACTATAGTTCATGATAGCACATTGTACACTTACACGTTACTACAAGAGTACATTTTTAAATATCCTCACCACAAAAAAGCAATAACTATGCCAGGTAATAGGGATATTGTTAGACTGATTTAACCACTTTACAATATATAACTTCAAAATACATTCTATACCACAAAAATCTTCAACTTCATTTTTGTCATATATTAATTTAAAAAAGGAATGAATGACTTTTCCTCCTGGAAATACTGTGTTATTTCTGAGAGCACTGGGACTTCCTAGGACTCACAACACTTTTCTTCACCAGTGGTGTCTTTGCTAGTGGCAGAAGTGAGCTCTTCTTCCCGTAGACACCATCTACTCTGGGATCTGTGTGTTCACACAGTGTTTGCGCACTAAGTTAAATACCCATGGGTCAGGAATTTTTGCAGGTTATCAGACTGTTTGAGACCTCCTACATTTAATTCATTCATGTTTGAGTATGCTGAAAAAGTTCCAACGTCATTCCTTGTATTTTAACTTACAAAGTACTAAAATAATTACACTATTTTTAAAAATCTTTATATATGAAGACATACAGATTCTCATTCTAGCACCACAAATATATACTTAGAAATATGAATAGCCATTGAAAATACATAAAAAACATATTTTTCTTATTATCCCCCTTACCTTTCTTACTACCTTTGAAATTGGAACAACATTGGAGAAAAGAAATAGGACAAAATGAGCTTTGAATTTTATCATCACCTTAAGGGAATCATATAAGTGGATGTGATAAGAATTAAATTTGGAATTGAATTTATGTTTTTATTTTCTTTTTGAGTGTAATGAAAACTGTTTTATAGTATCTTAAAGATCAGTTCCTCAGATGTCTCAAATAGCAAAAACAAAACTTTCTTTAGTAATGAGTCACTGAATCAGTTTTTCTCTTAGGGGAAAAGTAACTAAATTTTAGTTAATAACATTTTAGAAAAGTATTAAATTTCCAATGAAACAATCCTCACTTGTATAATTACTATTAAGATTGCTGGAACTGTAAGGGTAGCTGAAGGAAGCCCCTGTCTATGAGGCATTCCCACACTTCTACAAAGCCTTCCTACGACCGCTTCTAGAACTCGATTTTTAAAACTGTTTTCAGGTTCACTTCTGTCTCAGTCTCAGAGGCAGGTCTGATCATGTCTTTCCTTCCTTGAGAACTGCTCATTCATTTGCAGACGAATTCTTGCATTCGTTGTCCATGTGTTCATCCATTGCAGTTCCTTCTCAGACACTGAGAAGTTCGGAGCTGTGTGACCTTGGCTGTGAGTTGAAACAGCACTTGCTCACCTGTTTCTCCCAGTCCAGATTGTATTTCTCAGATCTGAATTAAGGAATTCAATTGGAAACAATTCTGGATGACCATTCCTGTTACTGTAATCCAATGATCTTCCAAGTCATGCGTCTTCTAGCGTTTTATTATCTGTTACTTGGTCAGCAGTGAAAGGAAAATATTAATTGCTCGGTATTCATTGATGTGAAGCATATAAATAACGTTAATTTTATTACTAAAGAATGCGAATGTTTGAAGTTAGCTGTAGAAGCTAGTGACAGTGAGGAAGATTTATTTGTTTGTATTGCATCCTCTGCTTCACTGTAGTAGGAAGGCTAGCTCAGGACATACGTGTATTTAGCTTGTGAATCAAATATTTTGTAAGTTCTTCTGGAGGAAGAGCCACTTACACTGATAGAGTACGCTTCTGAGAAATCACTTGCCTCAAAAAATTATACTAAATTACACACACTATTCCAAGCTTTATATGCTGTTGCTTTAAAAATCACTTCCTTATTTAAAAATCATTTCCCTATTCCCTTATAATAATACTTTATTATTATAAAAATTACAATGGCATCTATTCTATTTATTCCTGTAGGGCAGCATAATTACTTTGCATAAGCATGACTGGCATAGGCTACCCAAGAATCTGACTGATTTTTGCCTTTTCCTACTTATTGCTAAAAATAGGAAAGATAGCTGACTGATAAAATTCAAGACAGGCAGTTAGTCATATTATTTTCTAACATAGTAATTCGATACTACATTTTTCTCTCTACCAGTGACTTCAAAGATTTTTTGATAGCACCTCCATCATTAAACTAATGTTGGACGAGTTTTTCAAAACATGATCATGAATTATGCACTCGTACTTACGAATACATTGTAACCTATCTCAAAGTAGAGGAGTTGATGACAATGAAGACAAATTTCAAATGCTTACTCTAAATTTCTTGATATACTTTCAGTGGTCATTTTGATGACTGAGGATGTTTTTTGCCGATTCTGGCCCTTTCACTTAGACCTTCACTAACTTACTTTGTGACGCGACCTGCTCACAAATTGAACCTTGCCTGGGGTTGGCAAGTTGCTAGGTATGTGAGCATGGGTCCTGGAGACAAGGTCCCTCCCTTCAGCTCTGAGACTATTCCTCGCTCTGCGTCCTGCAGTGCAGCCAGCCAGGCAGAAGGAAATCCAGACCATTAAGGCTATTGTCCTTGTCACTGTTGGGTGATATGTCTCCACCAGGTAAAAACAGACTAAGACAGCTATAAGGTGTGTAATTATACAACAAAATTATTTTATCGGTTAATATCAGGACAACTTTTTTTTTAATGCTGTCTCACATTTGCGTAATTAACATTGCATTATCACTTAATGCTTACTTGGTAGCAATCTCTGTAAGCTATTTGTCTGTTCTGTGATTATTATAATTCTGCTTACCCGTGTACATACATTTATCAAGAAATCATAAAACGTGGAGAGAAAGAAGATATTAAATGTAACACTCGCCGTCTTTCCAGGGCTCAGAACTCCTACTCTCCTCACAGAACACATTGCACAGTATCTGCGACCTGTGAGCAGTCATCAAGAAACTAAGAGAGGAACATGTGAATACTTAAATCCAGCAAATGCTGGCCCTTCTTTACAGGTAACCTCTGTGGGTCATCGTCCTGCTGGGCCATGGGAGTCTTAGGCAGGGGAGATACAAACACAGCTGGTTTTAAGGAAGTCGATTCCCTGGTTCTGTCTCTACACGTTCACTTCTAGCACTGGTCCGGTGCCTGAATCAAGCAGCTTCTCTCTAAATCCGCCACCCCTTCCCAAAACGTATCTGTCCTCACTAGAGACTAAAGCAATACTTCCCACCCGTTCTACGACAGTCCTAGTGTATATTGCCAGGATGTAAAACTATCCAGTGTTTCGCACACACAGACCAACGCACAGTGTAAACTAGATCGGTGTGTCAGATTGGATAAAAATGAGTGACTATGGAGTTAAACAAATGTTTTTTTCAGGTAGCTTGCAAATCACAATTTTCAGCAAAATTGAAAAGAATTAAATTCGATTGTTACCTAACAGATTGTGCAACATATTTTAATGCAAAATCAGTATGTCACGGCTGGCACAGAACAGGTGCCACGAGTTCCTGTGTCTTCCCAAGTTCACCTGTTTCTTTCTTCATGGCTTCATTATTGATGTACAGGAACATCGCTGATCGGTGTGCATTGATTTTGTATTTGGTTGCATTTGCTGAATTGGTTTATTAGTCCGAGAGCTTTTTGGTGGGATTTTTAGGTCTCCCATGCAGTTTCATGTCAGTTACAAATAGCAATAGTTTGCTTTCTCCCTCTGTCATACATGGCCCTTTTATTTCTTTCTCTTTGCTGATTTTTCTGGCAAAAGCTTCAAATATTGTGTTGAACAAGAGTAGTACCAGTTCTCATCATTGGTTATTCTTGATTTTAGAAGAAAAGCTTTCAGTTTTCCCCACTTAATATGACTATGGCAGTAGGTTGTCAGAGTGCTGCGGGTTTCAAAGTAGGAGTCTTTTGACGGATCTCTAGTATTTCATTTCTGTGGATGCCACTGTAAAGGGAGCTGCTTCCTCCTTTTCTCTTTTGGTGAGTTTGTTATTTGTATTTAAGAAGGCTATTGATTCGTGAGTGTTGACCTTATATTTAGCTATTCTACTGAATCTGGCAATTAAGTCAAGCAATCTTTTTGCAGAGTATTTAGGATCGTTTGTATAGGTATCATATCACCAGCAAATAATAACAATTTAACTTCTTCTTTTCCCTCCTTTGTACCTTTTATTCCTTGCTGTGGCTAATGTTTCCAGAACTATATTGTATAGGAATGACAATAGTGGATATCCTTGCCTTGCTCCTGATGTTAGTGTGAAAGATTTCAGTGATTTTTTTTTAAATTTTTAAATCTTTATTGGTACATTACATATATGATTTAGCTCAGTGGTACCATGCCTATCTCACAAAGCAGAGTCCTGAATCTGATCCCTAGCAACAACAGCAACAAAAAAGATTTCAGTCTTTGACCAGTTAGTTGATACTGGTTCTTGTTCTGTCATAGATGCCTTTTATCAGGCTGAGATGGAGACTACCTATTTCTCCTCTTTTACAGTTTTTATCAAGAATGGATGCTGCATTTTGTTGAATATTTTTTCTTGTCTGTAGATATGATCATGGATTTTTGTCCTTGACTCTGTTAATATAGTGTATTACAGTTATTGGATTATATATGTCGAACCCTCCTTGCATCCCTGATCTTTATAATATCCCTGCTTGAACCAGTTTTGGATTTGAATTGTTTTTGTTTTCCCTGATGCATTGTTGGGTTGCTTATTTGGGCTTATCCTTTTCTGTGAGACCATTCACAACAGTAAAACTCCCTATGAGGACGGCTTTCATTGTGTCTCATAGACTGACATACACACGGCATTGTCATGTGATTGTAGGAACTATACAATCTCTTCTTTGATTTCTTCTGTGACCCACTGGTTATTTCAGAGTATATATATTTTATTTACATGTGTTTTCGGAATGTCTGTTTTTCTCTTTTGTCACTAATTTCTAGTTTCATTGAACTATGATTTGATGAGGCATATGTGATAATTTTATATCTTGTATTTATTCATAGAGTAGTATCTGACCTGCTTTGAACAATGCTCAGTGTATGACTAAAATTAATGTGTCCTTTTGTTACAGAGTGGAACACTCTATGGGTAGCTATCTTGTCCATTCCTCTGCAGGTGTGATTTAACTCAAAAATTTCATCAAGGTATATACACCATGTTTAGCTCTTTCCTAGGTAATCTGTAGTGACTTCCTTCTTCAGGTCAATTTTGGCTGAAGATCCCTTTGAAAATAAAGTAACTAGTTTTGCTTGCTTTCAATTCTAAGCATGGAAAATTGTTTTCTATCCTCTATCTAATTGTTTTTAGTTTGCAAATTTATTTTTGGTTTAAATATTTTTCTTGTGTATAGTGTCCTTTTAAAAAAACTAATCTGCCAATCTGTATCTTTTGATTTTAGTGCTGAAGTCATTTACATGGAGAGTTATTCCTAAAAATAGGATTGGCTTATTGTTGTCAGCATGTGTGGGGTCTTTCTCCTGATTCCTTTATTTCCCTGTTTTGTTTAACTACTCACCCTGCTTGATGTACTCATTGTTAGAAATTTTGGTGTTGTTGGCTTGATTGTCTCTCTCTAGGATATCCTTCAGAATGTGTGGGAGTACAGATTTGGTGGTGATTTGTAAGTGATTTGATATTTTTCTCTTAAGGCTTTTATGATTCTGTATTTTAAGGTTCTTCAATTTAGACTATGGTGTGTCATGGAAGATTTTTGCTGGTCATAGTATTAGGAACCCTAAGTACTGCACTTACCTGTAAGTTGATTTCTGTCATTACCCTTAGAAATACCTGAAAACATTTTGTAGTTTTTGTAACATTTTGTAGTCTTCTGATTTTCTTCTAATTCTGTAATCTTAAGATAGTCTTTTTTTGTGTCATGTAGTAGTTGTTGGACCTATTTTATCTGCTGTCTTGTTATAAAGATGTCTCTCAGTAAGGTTATGACCCCTTGTTTTCTAATTATGAATACTCTCCTCAAATTGGTTCCTTCTGCTACCCATACTTTTAATTGGATTATTTTATTCTGTGAATTTCTTTTTGGTTCCTTCTGTGAGCATTAGTTCTCTGATAAATTCATCATTCATGTTTTGAATTGCTTTGATTATTCCTGCTAGCTTTTTGTTTCTATCGTTTCTAAGCTCACTACCACCTTTTATTAAAACCATCATCTGTTTAGTTACTTCATCTCTGAGTTAGCCAAGTGTATTTTGTTTCTTCTCTTCTCATTTTGATAATTTTGTCATTTCATTTTTTTTTTGGTTGTTATTTCCTCCTCATAGATGCCTCTTGTACCTACTATGGGAGAATGCAAAGATTTTGCAGGCATTTATTGCCATATTTTCTCTTGTGTCCAGTGTGTGTGTGTGTGTGTGTGTGTGTGTGTGTGTGTGCGCGCGCGTTTTATATTGTCTTATGCTGAGGACTGAGGCTCAGAATGCAAAGACTTTGTTGCTAGTGTGGAGATCTCCTTGGTTACTGTCTTCTTTCCAGCTATGTAATCTTGCCTTCGTGTTTTGGCATTTACCTATCTCTTCAGTGTACTGCGCTTAACAGAATCAGACCTCGATGCTGTTAGACAAGAATAAAACCCTGAATGACTATCACAATGTAAAGAGATCCAGATACATATCAGGCATATACAATAGCTTTTCTTGAACAATTTCATTCTTTTATTAAGGCCCCTCACTCACTGTACTCTGCTCCTTCTCACAGACTGGGATGTGAGTGGAGGGAGGAATAAAAAAAGAAAAAGAAAGAAGAGAGAGGAGAAATATTAATAGATTTAAAAAATAGAAATTCAGCCTCTGGAATCAGCATTATGGGTTGAGCGCAGGACTGTGTTGGGGGTTGAGAATATTTGTAACAGGAGAAGTGGAAACACAGAACGAGAGCGATGTGCCGTACACTTGACAAAGATATGAGGTCGCTGGAAACTGCTGATTTGCCTGCAATTTCTGTTTGGATCTCTACCCCGGTTTTAGCGAGGGTTTCTCTCACTTGCTCATGAGAGGCCTGATGTACATTAAGCACTGGTTAATTCTCACTTTTCTTTGCACAGGTACAGTAACCTCCTGCATATATCTCTAGGTGAAAGGGGTTAAAATAAGAGAATGAGAGAAGACAGAAGAGAAGGAAAAATATTAAGAAAAAAAGGAGAGAAAAAATAAAATAACAGCACAAAAAAACCTCATGCCAATCAAAAGGCAAAAATCCAGGCATCCTCACTGTCCCGATTATACTCCAGTCGGAGTTCCCTGTCCTACCTGTGACGCCCCCCCCACACACACACACATACCTGTAACTGCCTGCCTGTGAGCAAGGTTCCACCTCTCAGTGACACAGTGGCCTTGGAGTGGCTGAACGTAGGCCTCAGTCTCCGTCCGTGATTAGGCCACGTCCGTTAACTCGGACACGGACGCGTGTGGTGCAGTGGGCCCAGCGCCCGGTTCTCTGTCGGCTCATCCGCGCCCTGCACCCTCCACTCGTTTCCCTGCAGGGCAAGGCCCACCTCCCCTTGTGCGTTCCTCCTAAGCTCCCCACCGAGCATATCCCCATGCGCTCTCGCTCAGGAGCTCCTTCATCACTGTCCCAAGGCCTTTTCCTGTCACTCTTCTCAAAGTATTACTCTAACCCATGAACTTGGACAGAGCCCCGGGTTCCCAGCCTTGTCGGGGAGTTGGAGTTGGGGCCCCTCGTGAGGGTGTGGGCAGCATGCCTGGTGTCCCGCAGCGCAGCATCCCTGAGTGTGGGGAAGGCTAGGGACAGCCATTACTTCTTGGAGTTCTTTTCCCCTGTCCTGCCACTCCCAGGTGCTGGCTGTGCACGCCGCCTGCACCAGGCTCTGCACTCTCGGCCTGAGGCCCTGCTGCCCAACTGGCCTCCTCGGGGACACCTATCAGAATCTCTTTTGCTGCCACCTCTAAGGTGATCCTTTAGTCACAATTCATTCAGCAACCTGGAGACTCTCGATGATATTAGTTTAAGTCTAAATTTGTACTCAGAGGGTGTTATGTACAGACCTACAGTATAAGAGCAAAAACATGTGCTCAAAAATCATTGATTTAGATGAACACCAATAAACCACCAGCCCACATTAGAATCCAGCAATGATTATATTCAGTTGTATTTTAGGCACAGATGATATTATGTCCTTGTAAATTGTGGGAGATAGAAATTAAAGGAGAGCGAAAATGAGAAGAGGGAGAGAAAAAGACAATATGAAAGCCAGAAGGATTTCAGAACTCATAGAAAAACAATGATTGTTGGTATCTCTAAAGGGAATCAATAATAATTTTGTACCCTCTGGATTAGAAGAATTTCTATTTAACAGATTGTTTCAGGATAATCTTGCATCAAAATGACACTTTTTATTTTAAAAAAAACTGCAATTACCATGACTACAACTACTAGCACGACTATGACTGTTTCTACGACTACTGCACAACGTGGGTAAACCGTGTTTAGGGCACAGGAAGCAGCCAGTGTATGATGGGCCATCGCAGCCCATTCTCTCCTGGCCCAATTTGCATGGCCACGTGTGACTGTAACTTTTTCTGGTTGATGACTATTGGATTACTGCTACCGAATATTATTTCATATTTTAAAATCTTGCTTCTATTGATAGTTTGGCATTATTCTAGATATGGATAACATAACATACTTTCATAACATGTCTGTCCTGGAATAAAAGGAAAACATTCCCATTTTGAGTTCTAATCGGAGAGAATGAAAGTTTTTCAATAAATAAAAATTACACAGATGCATACACATATTGCATTTCGAATGAGGACATAATGAACCAGCATTTTTCACATAGAGAACATGGCAAAAATAAATGATTAAAAAAATTCCATTATTCAAATGTCATGATCTACTTTGATGTACTGAACTAGTTGGTAGGAAACCAGAAAAAAATTTTAATGCAGAAGAAAGAGTTTAATGAAAGCTGGAACATTCTGTTATATTATCCTGCAATGATATAAAGCAATAACTTTTTATCACAAATGTTCATATTTATTAATAATGGCAATATTAAAATAAAAGAGTGTCTGTGATATTGGATATTTTGATGTGTATCTCTTCTGAATTCTCACTGCTAATGACTAAAACCAAAGCCACAGGAAGTTTCACGCACGTCACCTCATTTGAACTTTCCTCTTTCTTTCTTCCTTTCTTTCTCACATTATTTCTCTCATTTCTGCCATTTGATTGTTAGAACTCCAGACTGTGGCTTGGACTTACTTGTCACAAACTTGCAGTGGCAGAGTTAGAGCCATGTCTCTGCACTCCCCACCCTGTGCCATGACTGCATTTCACATGAACTGTTGTGCAACTCCCGGGCAGTGTTAGATATAACACATTATTGTTCGTTTAGTATTGTCTCCATACTTTTATTTTTACCAATTGTTATAACTTAGATATAAATATTTTGAAAGAATAGATCATATTCTAACATTAAAGCAAAAAGCTGTATTTGCTTAACTATTACCATTAACTTACCCATCTTTTTTTTTATTTCAGAAAATATGTTCTCACATTTTATTACAATATCACTTAAATCTTTATAACTAAATGTGGTGTCTCACTGTATGTGTCAAGTACTATTTCCTAGTCTTTGTCGATTACATTACACATATCATGACCCAAGGCCAGTGATGAAACCTCAACGCTTTTGTTGCTTTTATGGCATATTTTCTTATTCTAAAATGAATGCTGTTTGAATAAATTAACTGAAGAAATAAGTGGCTAAGATAATCATTTTCATGTCTTTTCTTTCACTGATTGACACACCATGTGCCACAGGGCTGCTCCTCCCACACCTGCAGGGGCCTCCCCTTGTACCTTGGCACACTTTCCATGCAGAGTATTCTCCAACAGTAGCAAAGCGGTAAGAAGAGTTTAACACCATGGTAGTAATTTATACCCAGTGCTTCTTAAAGAGCTCCATGGTCACGTGAGCTGTGTACAGGGTTTGAATCAAAATATAATGTTTGCCTAGCATGGTGATGGTGCCCCTTCTGAGACACTGGCTTCTTGGTTCAGTGATGCATCTTCATACTTTGCCTTGGCTTTGCAGCTAGGAGCATACATTCAGAATCAGTCCTTTTGCCTCTCAAAATTGGAAGAGCTTCTCTGAATTGTTTTCCATATGTGCACTGATATCTTCTAGCCTCTCAAAATACTTTCTAATTTTTTCCCAGAAGACAAACTTGATGACTTATGTAATTCCTTTACTTTTTATCCTAAAATTATTTTCCACTCAATTACAAACGTAATCCAACATCCTTTTGCTAGCGTCTTCTGATACTTCTCCTTGCCCTGTCTTTCTTTATCATAGTAATGGGTCCCCTATAGAATGGCAAGGTTTTATTGTCTTTACTTTTCTAAAAAAACTAGCACTATGAAACCATACTCTTTTCTCCTTCATAAAATTATTGTTTCATCTATACATACTAGCAATAACTTGATCAATCAATATTTATTGAGCAAATAAGTGAATGGCTAGATGATTGAATTCCTATTTTAATTTTCACTTTCGTTTCCCAGGGTTAGTATTTGGCACAAATATTAACTTTGCTAAATCTACTAACTTTCAAATGTATTTTAAGTGTATCATCACACTTTTACCCTATTCATTAATAAATTTCAAATCCAAAAGTAATACTAGAATTCACACTTTAGGAAAAAAAATAGTCTTAAAGAGGACAATATTTAATCTACTCATTAGTTTCCACTTATTTTATTTAAATTAAAATGTATCGATTGTCTCATTTTTACATTATTTAAAGTCAAAAATCATGGCTTATTCTTGTCTGTCTTCTTCTACATTTCTGGCAAAGATGAATTGAACTTTCACTTAGAAACACTGGCAATTTCTTTTAAAATAGTCTGTTTGCTCCTTCCTAGTTCAATGTGTGAGACACAGAAATAGAACACTGTGTGACGGAGCAGATGCTGGGGCAATGGCGAGTTTATGCGAGGAGCTGGCGGCAGATGTCACCTTCAGCACCAGCCAATGGGACGGCCTGGGCATTACTGTCTACAGTGGCTAGGCTGCGTATTGTGGGTGTAACAGCTATCCCCAGCCAATTCAGAAAAGACAAAGAAATTTATTTTAAGACTGTTAGTGTGAACTGTCTCCCTTAGTTTTGTCTCAGGGAAGTCTGTCCTCAGTGACAATAATTGAAAACCTATCGGCAAGTCAAATGTACTATCAACATAATTCACTAAAGACAGTTAAATAACTTTGAAAACAATCAGAATTTCTTCAAGACAGAGGAGATTCGTTATGCCAGTAATAAGTATTAAAATTATTTTTTGAGCAACTAATGAAGATGAACAGTTGAATTCCTACTAACACGAATGAGGGCAAATGAAAATAACCAATTCATTTAAATATATATTATGTAGTTTTATTATAGCCTTGTTTATCATAAGAGGATTTTGACCTACATAAAATAGGGAGTACACATTTTATCAGCTAGGATTATATATATGCGATGTGTGCCTATATATCAAAAGCCTGAAAATCGCTAGCATAGTGGATTTTAAATGCTTTTATTTCAAAAACTTGAGAAGTATTAAGTGGTGAAAGATACATTGACTTCACTTCATCATTTCCCAATGTATACACATATGAAAGTATCATGTTATGTACTGTAAATATGCAGTTTTTATTTGTTAAGTATGTTCTATTATAACTGGGAGGGAAAAAAGTGTGTCCACTTTGATCATTTAACGGACTATCAGGAGCCAGTTTGACCAGTCCTTTATCAGCATTATTGATTATTTGAATAGCAATGCTAACTCAAGTGAGCACATACTAGTTTTCTTGCTATATGCTAATTTCAAGTAGTACTAAAGGTCATTTCAGAGGCAAGAAAGAGTGGACTGGTCATGGACTTGAGGTGACTCCGGGAAAGACAGCTGTGACACCAAGGACGGTGGAATGGGGAGATCTGTGTTACCAGGACCACTGAGGTAGGGCTTACTGCTCAGCCTTCTCCAGGCCCTTGGGAAATTGAATGGGCTTCAAAATCCCCCCTGCAAAGGCAGGGTAGCATGGTACTTACTCAGTTCGGGCGCCAGCCAGCAAAGGAATATGGACTCACCTCTGACTATATTTATGTGAGTTCTCTGTATCCTGACAAACTCTTTAAACAGGAGCTGGTGATGACAAACTAGAGGTGCCCTGGAGCCTGTGTAGTGAGTCTCCTGGTGCGTTTTGGGGTGAGATGGTGCCCAGTCAGGGCCCAGCAGCTGCTGCAAGGAGTTTGGGAGTGTTTGTGTTAGTGACACGCAGCAAGGCACCGGTAAGTTTATAGTGTGTGCTTCGTGTTGTTTGTATGCTTTAATTTCACTTTCATACAAACATTTCCAGAAAGGTTAAAGACCATTCCATAAAAATTTGTGAGATTATAGAGTTTGGCACAAATTATTAACACAAGACTAGGTCTTCGTGTGTTAATTTTGTTACTATTTAATACTGTCTTATTATGGATCCACAACATACAAAGGGCCATTAAAAATAGAACTATTAGAAATATTGCTAATCACTATTTGTTTGTTCTGATGCCTTCTAAATTGTTATAAAATTATGCCAGAGAATTCCTTCTGCAGTAGGGAAGAGTGGAATTAAATTCATATTATTGATGTTATACTGTAGTGTCCAAAACTAGATATTTGTCTACCGATATAAAATCTGGAATACATATATTTAAGTTCATTTATTGAGACAACTTATTACATTCACTTCTCTTTTTTTAATTTTTATATTTTGTTTATGTCAGAACTCAAGATAAAATGCAAAGAGAAAAGTTGTTCTGTTTCTTTGGAACAAAAAAGTTTCACTTTAGGTTGAGCTGCATTCCAACCTGTGTTCCGCCATCTCTAGAATCCTTGCGTCTAAACTCATATAAATGCCACTGAGTAAAGGGAAAAGGTCAGGGGAAAGCATGAGGTCACCCCTTTGTTAAGCTTCCAGTCATGCTAATGTGTGTACAGCCCATCTCCTGAGGCCTCGAGCTCTTCCTTGAAATTCCCTGTTTCACTTTCTTTCATTTTAGTGAAAGATTATTTCTGAAACTCTAAGAGATATTGAAGGTCAAAGCCAGAGGTAAACAGGTAATGCCACTGGGTTATTTCCAATAATAGACACAATTTTCTGCAGGCCAAAAGGCTTTTCATATCTTCTTGGATTTTTATATATTTAAAAATAACCATAGTCTTTCTATTCTCTCCACAGCCAATAAGATAATAAAAGTCTTCAGTCAACTTATCCAAAGCCGTAGAGTTTTGTAAAAATTATTGGTGCTGCTTAAAATGCCAAGGTATGATTTATCATTACCAGTGTGGTTTGCATGCCCTAATGTCCCCTTTCTGTCACCTCCCTGGAGTGTCATAGTTTCTAGAACAAATCTTGTGTCCAAATTCTTATGTTCTCTTACATGGCATATATGTAAATATAATGTCAAATATTCCTCCTTTTAAATTACCATTTCCTGGATGTCTTTGCATTTATATTTTAATTTGATTTTGACCCTCAGCTCTGTGATTATGATTCAACTCCTCAACTCTCTTCCGTTTTAAGAAGAAAACCCAAATCTTCAAAATTTAATTCTTAGTCACAATTAGTTGGCGGGAATCCTTGGAGTAAAATGTGTTTTAAAAATCCATTCTTTTTCTATTGCAAATTTTTACTTTAGTGAAATAGTAGTTGGCTATGTGTCTCAATACCTTCACCTAAGGATATAGGAAGCTATCTTTTTATGTTTAATTACCTGGTACAACAAACAGTAAAGTATGTGTATGTGTGCAAATGTAACAAACCAAAGTTTGTACATGTATTATGCTGTCTAACAGAATTTGTATATGTTTACCAGAGCTTCACAGAGGGTATAATACACCCATACCACTGTAGGACTAGATTTGTAAAAAGTTGTCTTTGGATTTTGCTGGAAAAGTAGACCCATTCATTATCATCAGACATGAAATATCAAAGTTGATTGTTTTGGAGGTCAAAAATGAGCCATCCAATTATTCATGCATGGATAATGAAGATGATCCATTATGGTAAAATATATATTTCTGTAACAGAAGAGGGGTGTGAGTAGACAATGACGACAATGATGACAACAGTGAAGATGATGATGATGACGATGATGACTTTGACATTACCCACATGAGCCAAAGTTCCTAAGACAGTGAAAGGGGGCAAGAACTGACTGATATAGACACAGATAATTCAGAACTCTGATTCAGATGATGGAGAAAACAGTGATGTCAGTACATATTTGACTAGTCAAGATGCAAAATAGCCATGCAATCAAATGGAATGATCTGATGAAAGACTAGGTCCAAAGCTGTTAAGAGGGTCTTGGCAGGAGTGAATCATATTAGACAAAATGCCAACACTGTCTTTCAGTGTTAGAAATTGTAACAGATAAAATACTACAAGATTCCATGCAATGTAACAAGGCTACAGTAAAATGTACTGCATGCAAAATAGTTAAATTAAAAATGTATTTATTATTTCATTCCATTGACTGAACTGACAGTATTCATAAATCTGCTGTATTTATCAGGGATCTGTCATGGTAATTGCAGGAATACAAAAGACCTATGGGAAAGTGAAGGATTAAACTATGGCATACAATTTTATGCCCTTGTGGATGTGAAAATTTGTTATACTTTCAATTTAGAAACTTATCTTTGGGCCTGAGATTTAGCTCAGTGGTTCCAGGATCTGCCTGACAAGTTAAAGGTCCCAAGTTTTATCCCTAGTACCACATACCACAGTGCCGGTCCTGGTGGCTCATACCTATTATCCCAGCACTGGGCTGGCAAAGGCAGAAGGATTGCTGTGAGTTCAAGACCAGCCTGGGCTATATAGTGAATTCAGAGCCAGTCTGAACTACAAAACAAGACTCTGTTTGAAAGAAAGAAAGAAAAAAGAACAGAAAAGAGAAAGAAAGAAAGAAAGAAAGAAAGAAAGAAAGAAAGAAAGAAAGAAAGAAAGAAAGAAAGTGATTTACCCTGGAATTCAGCCACCAGGTCCTTATAAATATAGTAATATACCAAATAAAGTTGTGAAGAAACTTGTTACTCCCATCTCCCAAACGGTTGGTTTGTCAGTTTCCATTTGAGGATACATTTGCTACTAGAGCATAAATTCACCAGTGCAGGAAATGTACACAAGAACAAAGAAGAAATTCCAAATTAAATGTTACAATTCCAAAATGGAGAATTATATATAACAGTCTTTGGACTTTAGAATGATTTCTTTTAACCTCATAGATGGCAAAGCAAAACAACCTGACACTGCTGATGTCAACATTGCACCACGATGGAAATACCGATAGGAAAACCTTGACAAAATGGCAGCAGAGACAGGAACTTTCTACAGCAAAACTAAAGGTGGAGTAGACGTTGTTAATGAGTTATGCAGCAACCAGATGTTACTCAGAACACAAAGTATTGGCCAGTGTTTGTGTTTTACTCAATCTTAAACATATGTGACACAGATGGATAGTTTACAAAGAAAATAACACATACCAAACACCTTGGAGAAATTTTCTTAGAGGAGTGGGGACTGGAGCTGATACAGATCATTTACAGCAGAGGAAAACAAATTGTTTCTGCCCAGGGACCTACACAAAGCCATGGTGCAGCATACTGATGGCCTGACAGGTGAACAGGCAGATGCAGCATCGCAGAGACCTAATACAATAGTAGGAAAGGCAAAAAGATGGTCATTGGGCCTTACAAGAAAAGAAAGAAAAAGTTTAGGTGCTATCAGCATAAATATTGATGTGTAAAACATGCAATATTCACGAGATTTCTTGTGACAATTGAAGCAAAGATTATTTTTATTATAAAGCACTATTGATATTTTTATAAATTAGCATGTTTTTATTTCTGATGTCTTTTAGGTTTGTAAACAAGTAAATAACTGATATGAATAATTTCTATCTATTCTAATCACTCATTATATATCTGATATTTTATTGATATCATATGTGTATAAGATATGTATGTGTATTGATATCTTATATGTGTATACTATGTGTATGTTGCACAACATAATAATAACCTCCTGACAAGACAGAAAAAGCAGATAGTTAACAAAAATGGCCTGACACACAGGATGGGAAAACTAAGAACAAATGCTGTCAGGGTAAGCAAGATGTATGCATGGAATATGCAGTTGTCATGTGTGAAGACTGGCGTGGGGTGACAGGTGAAGCAAATATTCTTTCAGTTGTAGTCTTTTGTTAGTGTTTACTCTGGAGATCACATCAGTTTTTACTTCTCGTTTTTTATGTTTTGTAAGCAAGTGTACAGCTGTTGTGAAAATGTTGATGTTTATTCTAAATACATGATACATATTAAGAATTTTATACTTTATTTTATCAACAGTTTTTTATTCTTAATAACTACACATTATATAATATAATAAGAACCTCTTGACAGAACATCAAGACCTGCAAGATGTTAACTATGACCTAAAGGCCAGATAAGCAAAACACATATGCTGTCAGTGCATGTGATCCCTGTGTATGGAACATGCTGTTGTCCTGTGGGAAGATAGCCTTAGGTCTGATAATTGAAGTAAGGATTATTTGTTTGGAAAGTGCTATTGGTATTTTCATGGTAATTTATACAGGAATTTATTTCTGTTGTTCTTTTTTAGGCTTTGTACACCAAAAAAAGTCAATGTAGAAAAATTTGATGCTTTTATATAAATTTACAATAAAGGTTAAAAATATAATACTTTGTGTGATTTTTCAGGTTAAGTACTAAATTTTTGGTATAATAAAACTCAAATTTAAAATGGATAAATCGTTAAAAAGAAATATTCTAAAGAGTAAATGTAGGTGTGACACATTCATGTTTATGTAACTTTATGACAAAGTGTTACCAGAGCCCCAGCCAAGAAAGGATTCTAAGGCTTGTGCTTGGCCCTCTGTAGTTACTGAATATGTGAAAAATATGAGAAGTTCCGAACAATACATAAAACAATGTGGGGGTTTTAGAAATCTTTTGTCATTTATGATCTCAATAGATGAACTGAGCCAGATATATTTCATAGTCCAGGAATGTCTTTCTCAGAAAAATGATTCTTTTTCTCCTTTCTGGAAGTGCATAAGCATATTGGCCTTTTTGAAATCAAGTCTCTTACAGAAATTTACAGGAAATGAAGCCGACATTCAGTTTAGTGTCTTTCTGATATCCACAAGTCTGGTGTTTAATGTTCCTCCTGGGAGAACTACAGTCAACTGAGTATTTTTGTACCAAGAGTTGCTCAGTTTCTACCATAAAATTGTGTTCAGTCCTAAGGAAAATTGTGCAAGAGCAGCAGAGGCGCTATCAGTCAACACCACTGTAAGATTCAATACTGAAGCTATGATCTAATGTCATTGTGGTTTCTATCACTTCTGTTTTAAAACGTGACACATGTCTTGTTACACATCATACTACTTCAAAAATGCTATCAGTGTGTCACAGAGGAATGGAGGAATAAAACAGCTTAATAAGCTTACAAACAATAGAAACAATAAAAAATATAATGAAACAGTATAGAAGTCTATTCTGAGGAAAGCAAATTTGACTCATTGGAATCCTTAAATATGTGAAATTTAGCACTTACATATACACAAATAAAGTAGAATTGACCATATGCACTTCACATCAGTGTGAAAGTTAATTTATATATTAGCTTTATTAGGCCACGATGGACAGATATGTGTGTTTATATACATACAGGCATATATATATATGCATGTATGACACTGATTTTTTTTTTCTGTAGAGCTTGGTGAATATGATCATTAAGAGTCATGACAATGAAATAGAGACTGGAATTGCAGAGAGGCATAATGCGGCAGGGGGGAACCAGGAGACCTGAGTTTAAGTTAGGCCCATCTTTTGCTAATTTTGTGTATTTGAACAGTTTAACCCTACAGAGTATTGACCACCTCACTCATAAAACCATAGGCGCTATTCGGCTAAGGAGGGTGTGCCACACCATAGACCAGTAGCTCACTGTAGGATGAGTCTAGGGCCTTGAACACAACGCCCACCACATGCGCTGAGCACCCTGAGTGACTAGCTTGGGTCACCTGAACATCACCCCCATATCCTCAGCCACTCTCCAGTCCTCAGCCAATAGATGGGTTACCCACAAGGCTTTCTCCTTCACCCGCCTCAACTACCTGTATATGAACTATGCTCCTGCTCAATAAAGATGGAAGCGATTCTTGGAAATCATCCCCAGTGTCTGCGTCCTGACTCTGAGCCTCATTCTCTCAGTTCAGGTCAGGATACCAACTCACAACTGACCACGATATAGTACAAAGGCAGTGGATATAAATTCTATGACTCATAATATTTTGTGAGTATCAACTGAGAAAAAAAAAAAAAAAATATATATATATATATATATATATATATAACCAGTAGAACAGTAATTTTAAAAAGTACTTTGGTGCTATGATCTTTTTCCTATGATATGAAAATATCTCAAAAAACCCTCAGTTATGTTAAAATAATTGATTTATTATGTTTCACAAAATCAAGTTACCTTAAAACAATAAATGTATTCTTGAAATATTGTATTAGTCATTTCACTGCTAAACAAAAGAAATAGATTTAAGAAGTAAAATGATATATCACTTAATTGAATAAGTGAATAAAATCAGCAAAGGACAGACAATAATAATGAAATTACATTAAATAGAATTAGTGAATATTAAAATTTAGAAATCTCTTAAAGCTTATCTAATCTGATCATGAAATCATGAACATCCACTAGATAATGAATTTAATGTCCAGGTAACATTTTACACAACATTTAATGTAAAGTTAAACTGCATATGAAATTGTGATCAAACTTAGGATAATTTATGACATTATGCACATAATTCATGGTCTTCCTGATATAGTGCAACAGAAAGAACCCAGTATCACTTGAGATACAGTAATTACCAAAATGTTTAATAGAAATCTCTTCTAGCCTCAGCCTGTTCATTTACAGGAAATACAGACAATAAAAGAAAAAGGCTACTAACTCCATGACAAACGCACATCTAGAAAGTGGGACATTTTGAAGATAAACAGCCTAAAATAATGGTCACCATTCATCACTGAAATACTGATAAATGTGTTAATCTAGTTGTCAGGAGGGTCATGTTTATAGTCAAAAACACAAGCTCGGAGTGAGGCTCCACGCTTTCCTGTAAAGGGGCAGCCAATAGATACTCATAGCTTTGCGTTTCACACACCATGCCCTGAAACAGCGCAGTTCCGCCGCCATCATATGAAGACGGCTGTAGAACATAGACCGTATGTTAATACGTGGGCATTGCCATGTCCTAAAAACTACAGAAATAAGAGGAAGATCAGTGTTGGCCTTCGGACCTCAGCTTGCTGATTTTTGCTTTCGTTGACTAACCTCCACTAGAAATAGAAGTGAGATCTGGAAAGGGGAGCCAACCGTGTTGGTAGATGGCCACACGGCCTCATGGTGTTGATACTCAGGATCAGCCAGATATAGACATCAGAATTCTGGGTGAACTATCCACTTGAGTAGTCAAGTTGGCTGAAACTTGAATGAAAAAGTTGAGCTGGGATTTGTGCTCAAAGTCTGCACCCATAGAGACAAAGTTCAGATGAAAAGTTCATGTCAGTAAGAAATAAACAGGCACTTATGGGTATAGTTCTGATTGGACTCTTCGCTTGAGTCCTAAAACTAGGACCCAGGTTTAATGCTCAGTCCTGGAAAAATAAATGAGAGTGGATAAGAAGACCAGGAACTCACTAGGGTATGCTCAGGGAGGAGATGGCTACCTTCCTGTCCCGAGCAGAGTGGGCATCATAGTGTAATCGGACATCTCACTCAGGGATTCAGGTTCAGCAATCGGGCCCGACTGAGAATCGGCCACTTCTTTAGAAACAGATTCACATCACAGTTGGCATTACATCCTTATACCCACTCCCTTGCTCTCTCTCTCTCTCTCTGCATGTATATCAGTGTCTAACAATATCTGGAGCACCAGAGGCATACAGTGACCATTGCTTGATCACCACCTGACTTACCTAATAAAAATTAATCAGTTAGAATTTTATGATTTTCTTTCATCTCTTGCAATACTATGTTTAAAATGTTATGACAAAAGCTGAGTAGTTACTTGTGGCTTCTTTTCTCACTGTAATTCATGTAATTTTCCTGTAGATATGTATGCTGCTAGGGTTGGACCCAGGGCCTTCTCATTAAGCTACATCCCCAGCTTTTCACTTATTCATTTTTTTTTCCGTTTTATTTTGAGATAGACTTTCTTTCAGTTACTAAGTTGCCTAGGCTGAACTCAAATGTGTAATTTTCCTGCCTCAGCCTCCCAGTGTGCTGGGTATGAACTTCCTATTTCTGCTTGTAAACAATTTTAAAGTGTCATCCTACGAATAAGAATTACAGCTGTGACTACACTCTACACGAGGAAAGTTACAGAGTGGTTGGCTGTATACTGACGTTATGGAAGAACGGTGGACACTACAGTTTAATTGTCACCTCCTTCTGTTACTTCCTCTTAAGACGTTCTAGGATGACTCTCTGTGAGCAGCGGACTGAGGAACCTCCATTTTATATGGGCCAGAAGCCATGGCTTCCGTCAGTCAGTGCTGTGAAGGAACGAACACCTGTCAAGAAAAGCGTCTCTTGACATTACGCAGCCATAAAGTAAAGAATCCTTCAGAGGAGGACGGTGAGTAAGCACTATAATAGGCAGATTTATATATACCAAAAATAAAGAACAACGGGCCAGAACGGATCCTGTCACTTTATAGTCTTGATATAACAAAAATAAAATATGTGTCACTCACTCTCCTTGCCAGATTGTGTTGCTTTTGGACCTTAATTATTACTAGATGTTGCTAGGAGGAGACAGAAGCAGCAATATTTATAGTCTCTTGATAAATACACTCCCTTTCTAGCACATCATAGAATCAGCTCTCAATTTCCAACATGACATATTGTAGAGATTCCATTTAATAGTTTTTAGAAGTAGCTGGAGTGAGATGTTTGTTAGGCAGCGCATGCCTGCCTCCTGCCTTCGCCTCATTTCTGACCGCAGCCAGCAGTGTGTCAGGGAACAGAGCATGAGCGTTCAGAGAGGAAATCCCACTTCCTGTAGGATGGTAGACACTCAGACTGTCCGTAGCAAACAAAACCTGCAAGGTCATGACAAATTGCTCCTGTTTCTTCTAATTAAATCCACACTTTATGTGTGATATATAAACACTGGGTTGAAAAGGGTAACATAAAAGCCTGTTTGAAGTGTATTTTTGAATATAGGAGGATAGTATTTTAAAAGTCAAATGCAATATGTCTCAATACATCTTGTTTTATAGTCAGTCATGAATGACATTTATAGAAGTCATTATCTACCATTCACAAATTAACTATCCCCTTTGGTAGTATTTTATGATGTCTTCTTTCTAGTTATATTTTTCTTCTTTGAACAAATGTTTTAAAAAAGTGATTCTCAAGATTAATTGTATCTTTTCTTAGTGAAAATTTTTGTCTGTTTTAAGAAATAGTGATAGAAGGACTGGGGGTGTAGCTCAGTGGCACCATACCCACCTTGCAAATGCGAGGTCCTGAGTTTGATCCCTAGTACCCCGCCAAAAAAAGAAAGAAAGAAAGAAAAAGGAAAGAAATGATATATTAAAAAATTGAGGAAGAAGTTAAAGCAACAGATAATTATTCTGTTTAAACAACATGAGTACTGAATGTTGCTGAAACAGTATATTTAAAATGCCTTATTGGTAGAAAAAAGCATTCATATCTTTCTAAATTATTGAAGTTTATGTGTACTGTATATGTTGTACCTTAATAGAAGGTAAAATTATGATCAAGATAGCAAAATGAAAGTTCTGAATCACAATATAAACACATATAACATATTTTGAATTGCTTCTGATTAGTAGTAAGGGAACAAAGATGATGACCCATTTTATAAGAAGTTAACAGTTATGAATGCACATTTATCTTCAAAGAAATAAATATGTTAACAGACTGTGCTGAGTAGGATGTTATTCAGTTACAATTTTAAAAATAAAACTGTGTAGGCAGGTTTTATTATTTTATACCAATTTCAGTAAAATGAAGTAAAGACTTAAGTGAGTTTAAAATGTGGAAAATCACGAGAGCACTTCAGTATTTGAGAGGTGAAGAGTACTCTGAAGAGAGATATTTACCCATGTTCCTCTGAAATATCCCAATATTCTCTTTTAGATTACCAGACTGACTTACAAAATAGGAGAAGACAAGACCAGTGACATTATTCTATCCCAAGTTTCTGCAAGTCCTTCTGAAAATGTTTGTTTTAAGTGACAGAAACAAAGAAGTACATGGTTGTTCTCAAGGAAGGTTCTCCATTAGGATGACAGGCAAGTTCATCCAGCGGCTTCAATATAATATGGTAATTTTTCTAAAGCAAAGGATAAAAATCTTTAAAATTCCTAACACAGTGAAACACAGTTTATGGCGGGAGTGGGAGAGTTAGAGAAAAGGATCAGAGCAAAATCCAGTTGGATGAAACATTAAAAAGTAAATGATCATCATTTGGACAGACAATGTGGACATAAAAATGCATCACCTGTAAAAACATCTTTCCCAAATAAAGTGTATATATGTTTATAAAGTCATAATATTTTCTTTATGCTATGTGTCTAATTCTAAGGGTAAGAGTTGACAGACATGTTTTCTTTAACCTAAATTTGTAATTTTTATGAAAAATATCATTGATTTTGAACTCTATAACATGAATAAACTCAAAATGCTTGGGAGATAAAGAAATTATTATGAAATATTGTTGACATGCAGTATTGTTATTTTTCCTTGGCTTAAACCTGTTTATAAAATTAGGTGAGTTTATATGGAAATAAATAATTTAAAATATTTATAGAATCCAAGCTTTTCTAGCTTAGCTAGAATAACCTTTGTAAAGAAAAAGTAGCAAAGGAAAAAAATCTATGTTGATGTTTGAAGATAATATAGAATGATGAAAAACCATAGAAAGTGCAGGAAGTCTGCTGGTAAGTGGGAACTTGCAGCAGTCGACTTTGTGACCTGGCTGGTTTTTTCTGGAAGCAGCCTTGAGTTTGACCCTGCTCCAGCAACAGCAACCATGTTCCCATAACATGGAAGAGATGCAAGTTTTGTGCTGGGGAAACTTTCAAATTTACTATCGAAATTCTGGGAAAGAAGAAGTTGGATAAGAGTTAAAAGCAAAAGCTATGACAAACTACACAGACCTTTAATAAAGAAATGACATTTTTAATACTTGAAATATATAGTAAAAGGTTCCAACAAAAAATGTCGCTCCTGGAGTCTGAAATATCTGCATCAAAATTTCAGCTGCTATTAAAAAAATAAAAAAAGGAAAACACAGTCTGGGTTTGGTCAAGCTGAACTCCTTCAGTAAAAATTAACAATTTGATGAAGACGACAACAAAACTCAGAGCCTGTACAATGTCTAATTTATAATCCTAAATCAAAATTCATCAGAAGGAATAAAGACCATGGACGTATGGCATTTATACAGTGAAAAATATTCCAGAATTATCATTTCATTGCAAGTAGAAGCTAGAAGTTCAAAGTGGTTCCTAATATAGGTTCAATAATTTAAAGAAAAATATGCTCATGATGAGTACGTAGATGTGAACCGGTAACAGATGAGAGGTGTGGAAAAGAAGCAAATCAGAGAACTGAAGTTAAGTCAAAAAACTTAAGTGGAGATTTCACTGCAATGAAATTGATGAGACCTGAGGCAGAAAAATAAGGCATCAATGATGCCTTATATACTTTATATACTTTCTCAATATATACTTACTGAGAATAAGAATAATATAATTTATATTATATTTATATATAATTTATCATATATACTTTCTCAGTATATACTTACTGAGAAAAAAAGAGAAGAAACAATTCCTTTCATAGCACCCAAAAAATGAAATGTCTTAGAATTAATCTAACAAAGGAAGTGAAAAACTTCCACTCTGAAAACTATAACACTCTGAAAAAGGAGATCAAAGAAAATACCAGAAAATAGAAAAACATCCCTTGTCCCTGAGTAAGAAGAAATAATATGGTCAAAATGGTCACACTCCCAAAACTACTATATTCAGTGCAATCCTGACTGAGATTCGCAGAACTAGAGAAAATAATCTAAAATTTCATCTGGAATCAGAAGAGACTTACAACAGCAGAGGCAGTTCTAGGCAGCAAGGACATGAGCTGAAGAACTTGGGTAGCTTATCTTATTTCCTTACCATCGCACTATCAAAGTCACTCGTGTTTGTTGATGTCATAGATTGCTTATTTACTTTTTTGATTTTTTATTTATTCCAGGTGGGAGAATTGACATGTTCATTTTTGTTATAACTTGGCCAGAATTAAAACTGGTCGTTTTGCTTTCTCAGTTCTTGAATCTATATTATTTTATGTATATTTGTATTATCATTTAGTATTATTTCTCATCATCCTGAGTTAATTAGCATTTTTACATGAATATCTGAATGAAAAATTTCTTTTGATCTTGCTTACCCCTTCATTTTGAAAAGATACAGTATTACAGTTTGACAGTAAGTTTTCAGCCATTAGACATTATTCAATTTTGATCTAAAACACAATTCTTTTTCTATTGAGAAGTTAGCTATCATTCTAATTTTTGTTTCTGTATTTGTAATGTGTTTTATATTCTTAGGTCTGTAGATACTTTATGTCATCTTTGAAAGTTACTATGGCACAATTATATGGGTTGTTAAAGTTCTTGCATCTGTATTTTAGGTGTTTTTTTAATCAAATTTGTAATTTTTGGCATAATGGACATGTAAGCACAGTTTTGGTTTTGTTATAACTGTTCCTAACAAATTCTTATTAAACAAATGCTATGATGCTCATTTGGTTATCAGACTTGATGTTTAAACGAGTCTATATATATATATATATATAGAGAGAGAGAGAGAGAGAGAGAGAGGCTATTGATTATTGAGTGCTCTTATTGTTGTACCTAGCTCCTGTACTAAAATGCCCATCAACTGGAGTCTGTATAAATATGTGGGGGGTTTTTTGTTGTTGTTGTTTATAAAATGGAGTATTACTCAGCCATAAAGAATGATAAATTAGAGACATTAATGATTAAATGAATGCACCTTGAAGGCATAGATGTGACACAGATGTGTAAATACCATATCATTTTCTTCATATGAGAAACTAGAAGTGTATCTACAATATATGATAGGTCCACAATATATGATAAGTATTGTGAAACAGGAAGAAAATGTTCAAAGGGAAAGAAGAAAAGGAAGTAAGGGAAAGAAAAAATGTAGCACTAAAAAAATTGAAACAAAGCTTATGTACGTATATAGGGGCAGGAGTTATAGGGAGGGCAGGGGAAAGGGGAAAAATAAGAATCAAAATATACCATTTCCAGGTACAAATTCTCAAAGTTGAATGTGATCATAATGTATATCTGAAATGTATCAATAAACCCAGTAAAAAGAAAAAAAAAAAAGGAGCTCCAAATGTACAGTTTAGTGCAGAGGTCTTTGGTTCAGTGTTCATGAAAAACCAAAAAAAAAAAAAAAGGATCTTTACTTAATGCAAAATCTGAAGTCATAAGCTTACACCAGAAAACAAGGAGAATTATATGACCTTCCTTTCAAAAATAGTTTTGAGACTGACCATAGTTATAGTTACAAAGAATAAAATAAATTGTACTCATTCAAAAATCTAAAATCCTCTTCTTCAAAATGCAGTTAAAACAATGAGCCAAGAATATATGGAACTGTAAGAAAACATTTCATGTTGTGGGTTTGCAACTTTTATCACAATTTGTAATTAGGACAAAATTAAGTACGGTACATAGCACTGAGAAAAAGTTAAAAGTTTTAGAAAGGAGAAAAAGATTTGAAGGAACCATCAGTGAAATTAAGTGGAAAACAAAGAAGCATATGATTAAAATATTTAACACCATTAGTCATTGAAGAAATGCTTAATTAAGTACCACCATCCAAATATTGTGCATTCAAATAATTATACATCAGTATTCGTAATGTCATTATTTATAATAGCCAAAGGCCCCAACCAATTCAAGTGTTCACCAGAAGTTAGAGTTAAGCAATTCTTGAGAAGGAAGATATCAAAATGAAGAATAGCTGGTTCAAATGGTTCCTCTAGTTTGAGTTTTTTGATACTTCAAAGTAAGCAAGACAGAATTCCTCAAATACAGAATTATATTAATGAGTGTTAAAATGACTTAGCTCAGTGAGAAGCAAGAGAAACTAGAACTACTGTACATACATTTGTTAGATAAAATTTTAAAATTCATTGCAATCTCTGTCAGAAAGAAGTTCACTACTGCCTGCTTTGCGGTAACAGCCAGTGTCAGAGTGGAACTGCAAAGAGAGAAGTGGAGGCATGAAGAAGTAACAGATATGCTTATTATCTTGATTCTTTTCATGGTTTAAAATGTGAAAACATATCAAATTTATCTAAATGTCTACTTTAAATACATGATTCGTGTGTCAATTATGCTGGATTGCAGTGAGACAAACCAGAAGAAAAGCAAATGATTATATTTTAAATATTTTTAAAACGCATGAGTTCTGAAAGCATAAATAAATCTACTGTGAGCTTCATGGAATGTATAGACATCATATATGATATAAATAAAATAAAATTTGCAAGAGAACCAAATTATGTCGAGTTTCCTCAGTTTCTCAGAGTGGTACAACTTTAAATGTACTGAGATGTACACAATTGATGAAGGAATTTGTCTGTATTTCCTTAAGAAATGTGTACTATTTGTGTGTATTTATTTAGAAGAATTATGAAATTAATACTATGCAATTCAGTGTGTGTAAAAACCGAATAGTACAGGAATGAGTGGAGGTACACACCAAGGAAAGATGTTAGTTGTGAATATTGATTTTGGAGCCCAGTGTGGAGATATGAGAAGATTCTTTAGAGAGCTTTGCATATTTTAAAAATTCTCTGTGTTAAAATTCTTAAAGGATACAAATACCATAATGGGAAGTATATGCATTTTGTGGCTGGTGGGGAGCCGTGACCATAATTGTAGGAAATCAAGGAAAAGAAAAGTTGCTTTATGCAAAATACCACTTGCATTAAATTGTGCAAACTCCACAGTACTTCTAGACTTGCAAAAGTAAAGGTCCTGGACAAGGTGAATTCAATGAAAGCAAATAGAATTAGAATTAGAGGGGGTTGTTCTTCTTACAGATAGTTATCTTCGCAATCTGCAGTCCTGAGGTAATCTATTTTGTTACTTAGGAAATAGGTAGAGTGAACAGGCTGAAAGGTGACAGGGACTATTTTACATACAACTTGAACAATATTCTTACTGTTAGTTCATAGTAATCATTTAATTTACCTCTCATTAACACAATATAAGTGCTACATAAAAGCCTATTTTTCTGCTTTTATTTATGATCTCACTGATGACTACAATGGAAACAAAATTGTAAAGACTAGTCTGTGTGAAGAATTTTTGATTGAGAAATTGAGTCCTAAAGCTTTATGACAATCACAGAGAAAAATATTGCATATATGGTATATGTAATATATAATTTTTAGATGAAGCTTTCTTTCTCTAATATGTAGGTCATGGTATGCTTTTTTGTCAGTTCTTGGAGCGGTAAATCTGAGTGCAGTGGCTCACATTGGGCAAAAGCAGCAAAGCTACCTGTAATTTAAGGAGATTTATATGATCAAACGTATTTAGCAAAATGGGAGTCCAAGTGGGAAGGAATTTTTCCTGATGCCAAGGGCTGCAGTTCTGAGGTTGAGCACTGTTATCAGAGCAGCATATAGGGGTGAGAGCTTCTGAACCATTACTTAGGATTAAGTTAGGGAAAAGTTTTAAATGTGTGAGAAAAGCAATATTGTAGCATACTTATTATTTGTCTGTATACCTCATAGCATCTTAAATAATAAAAATACTTGTCATGTTTTATGATAAATGTACCACAGGACTGAATTTCTCATTAGCTACACCCTTTTAAAACTGAACAGAAACCCTGTTGTGTGAAACATTTTTAGCATTATCTGTGTCAAAAGGTATTAATTGCTTTTCAAAATTTGAAGACCTGTTATTACAAAATTATGATGATTGACATGTTATGTGCTCAAATTCCTTAAATTAGTTGATTTAATGTATTTTGGCTGCTAAAACAAGGTAGCATAAACTGGGTGGATTATAAAAAAAACAGTTATTTATCATAGTTTGGAGACTGGGCAGTCCAATATTGAGGTGTCTGAAGACTGGTTATCTGGACATGGCCTGATCCCTAGAAACCATTGTCTTGTCATTTAGGTTTGAATGGTCAAAGGGTAAAGGTATCTCTGTGGGTGTCTCATTTATAAAGAAACAAATCTCACCCATGAAAGTTCACCCTGCTGTCACCATTGTGCAGTGTCAAAGGGTTTCACAAGTCAGATTTTGAGGGGACAACAGGTACTCAATCCATTGCTTTAATAAGACTGGAACTCTGAATCCTGTGAAGCCTGTGCGCCATGATATTCCTTTCCTGGCTCAAACTGTGGATGAGAAGTGTTGTGTTCTAGTGACAGGAAAGTTACCTAAAGAGAATTGGTACAAGAGAAGTGTTCCTGCATCTGTGACTTACAATGTGGTTTAGAGGCCTCTGGGATCAGTCTATGGGAAGTGTCTGGAAAGATTCAGTGGTATAGGTGAGAGAAGCTCTAGGCTGAGGTAAGTAAAGTTTATTAAACAATTCTTGTAGGAATCCAGATCAGACAGAGTGCAGGTGGCAAAGCCAGGCTCGTGAGATTTCAGCTGCGAATGTGGACTGTCTGAAGGTGGACTAGAGGCCACAAATGTTTTATTTTGGCAAAAAATTTGTTTGTGTTCTGTCCATACTAAGAATTTGTTTAAAGCTGACTTTAAAAATGATGGGGTTAGCTGACAGAGGAAGTTTCAAAGCAGTCCAGCCTTCAGGCTGGGGCATGGGTACCGCTGGCTTTTATTAGCAAGATCGATAGTAAAGGAGGAGATCAAAACAGAGTTAGAGACCTGAAAAGTTTACAGCTTGGCTTTCTACCGCATCATTCCTGCCTCAGAGTCAAATGATCATGACTGAATTCTCTGAAAAGTGTAAGGTAAAATAAACCTCTTCTGCTCTATGTTACAGACATTAGAGTGATTAGTCTTACTGCTGAGAAACCTGACTAATACTCTCTGGGAAACAATGACTAGACCAGCTAAAGAATTAGGAGGAGGGCTGGGGATTTAGCTTGTTGGTTCCAGCACCTGCCTCATAAACATAAGATCAGAGATTTGATTCCTAATACCAAAACAAGCAAGAAAAAAAAAAAAAAGGAAGAGAAGAAAAGTGTTGAAAAGTAGAATATATCCACATGAAAAAGAAGTTACTCGTTTTTGAAAGATACACTTTTGCATGTACTCCTGTATTTTATATTCAATCTATGAACGACCAATCATGAATCAAATAAAAGAAACAGAAAAAGGCCATTCTATGTCTGTGTTGTACATTATCAGAACTTGAAGGACACGAGATGTGATGTTTTCTGTAGCTTTTACTTCAATTAACCTTTCATTTCAATTGACATATTTCTAATATTTTAAAATGTGTTCTTATACATAACTTCAAAATCACTGGTTTGGTCGCCATCCTAAAAATAATTCAGACTATTTTTTTTCAATTTTTAATTTTTTCTAATATTTTGTTTACTAAGGACATCTTATTTTGGGGGATTTATACCTAATTGTTTTTCTGTACCCTTATTTTGCTCACAGTTAATTAAAAATATCCCTGTAAGGTAAACCCCCAGCCCATAGTTGAGTCCTATCAAGGATTTAAGGAAGAAATAAAACAAAATAATGAGAAAAAGAGAATATTTTGTAACTCATGTGATAAGGTTACTTTTAGACTGCTAGATAAGATATAACAAGACATAATCAAAAGTAACAAAGAGCCAGCTGCATATATTTTCTAAATATAGATTTAAAAATCAAGAAAATTAAATTTAATAGTATGAATATTTGTTGTCATTGTGGCCAGGGGGGCTGTATAACTCCAGAAGTGCAAGGCTGGGTAGTTTTCAAAAATAAATGACTATAATATACAATATCACTTGCTTAAAAGACTATGAAAGATTCTTTGAAGAAATCTAATACCTATTCATAATTTGTCAATAAGTTAAAAACAAAAGAGAATTAATTAAAATCCACAAAGAATGTCTACAAAATATATACAGTTCGATATTACATTTCTATATTGTGTGCAATTAATGCCCTAGAAAAAATATTTCCACATTTGTGATTTTGGATCATGAGATGATTAAACATGAAGGCATTTAATGTCTATGTAGAATTTGGGACAACAGAAATTAAAATCTCTTTGCTCAGATACTGTGGGTTGAAGGATATTGATCTGTCATGAGGTTTTCTCTCTAGTTTAGTCACAATCACTTGCCTGTTTCATTGCCAACATGATAATGTCAATAATTTGACCATTCAAATTGCAAAGCAAATTAAATTCTAATATAGAAAATAAGAACTTCCAGGAAAGATATCTATCTTTATGTCCTGTATTATGTATTGCATAGAATAAATGAACTCACAAAATAGTTATAAAATTCAATATCATTGATTTTATATATATATATGACAAATATGTCAATTTAGCTACATATATATGTAGCTAAATTGACATATTTGTTATTAGCTCTGTGTCTATAAGTCATTATTTAAAAACTAAAGTAGAAAAATATTTAACAATAAAAATTCCAAAAATGACTGATAAATATTTCATTTTCCAAAACTTTTTAAAATATAAAATCAAAAAATTTGAATATATAGTTATTATTTATTAGTAATAGCCAAGCTTTGAGTGGGGAAGACAGCATGAAATTTTGTTATTGTTGTTGCTTTCATATGTAAAGTAATATTTTCATATAAATTGTAAATTTTATATCAAAAATGAAATTAAAATGAATGGTGAATACTGCAAAAAGCATTGTAAATAGTGTGTAAGATCTTTATTAATCAAAACTGAACATTTTTGGTTAATTTCTGTCTCTTGTAAATCTCACCCAACAATATACCTCATAATTCAAATTTAAAGTGTCTGCATTATAATGCATTGTACCTCAAGGCAAGTGATGATTTTTATTTGCTTTTTTAAACAACTGGCATAATAGAAAATATCAATTTACATTGTCATTTTTAGCTCAAATATCCATGGAAAAATTTATATTAATTAAATTAAAAATAGTATAGTGGCTTTTGAAGACTGTATATTTGTGCAAAAAAAATTCTGTGAAATATCTATTTTTGAAACTTCTTTAATTATAGGTTTCAGTCCAGAATATCAGCTCATCAACATGCTATTTAGAAGTGTAGCTATATGTGAGATTCTGAAAACTGGCACACCAACGTACACACACAGATTGAATGTGTATTTAGCAGAAAGCTTGTGAGTGCTGTAAATTTCATATAAACCTATGTATAACATGACTAGTAACAAGGACATCTGAAGTCTCTATTAGTGAGGAGCTGCCAGCATTTTGATGCTGTGGCCAAAGAAACAGTGCGAACCATCGACACAGCAGTTTAATGTTTCCAGTTCATATCGGTTTCTCTCGATGTAATGGAAACTTGTAGATACTTATTTTCATCAAACCTCTGTTCACGGTTTGTTTGACATTGATATTTTTCATGAGTGAAAATAATGAAGATTGTGAAGCATTCTAAAATATTTGGTGAGAAAAGTGACAACAAAATAACATTTCTATTGTAATTAAATGAATATTAAAGACCTATAATATGTTCCTTTCAGGAAATTCTCAAGTTTGTTGTATTATTATACAATAATATACAATATTAGAATTACTCTATTCAAGTTTATATCAAGAAATAATATGGTAATGATGCCAATGATTAATTTCAATATTACACCCACTGTAGGGTCAAGATCACTTGGAGAAAGACATTTTTACCTCTTTGTTATTTTGTTAAAGAATATGAGAGCACTTTCTAGTTCTACAAAGCTATTGCTTTAAAACTATAGGTGCCATAACAATTTATTAAAGCACTCTTAGAGTTATGCAGCCATAAAAATTCGGGCTAGAATAAGAATATTTTTGAATACAGATTCTCTTATGGACATTTGGGGGTTATTTTTCCCAATCATAAAAAAACTTCCCTCAAGGACCCTGTAGTGTCTTCTCCAGGGTTCTGGGTGTGGATCCCATAAACTGAGTTGTTAAATGATCCTATGTAATTGAAAACTTCTATGCCTTGAACAATATTAGTTAGATACGAGGTTTCTGGACCAAACCAGTACAATTAGATTTGCTTCTTGTTAACTGATTTGCTTTGAGAAATTCCATTTGTGCAGATAGATGTATAACAGGCCAAGCTGGGCGTTGCAGATGACTGCATGCCACAGCCTAAGCTGGAGAACCAGGAATGGGCAGCAGAGACAGAGTGGAGTGAGGACAGAAGAAGGGTGGGGGGACATGGGAGGGAATACGGTGGGAGACAGCTAGGGAACAGGATGCAAAAGAAAACATACAGTCTACAATTCACTGGGTTTCATGTACGTCTTTCCTAAGATCTAGCTGGATGTGTCTGTTTAGATGCAATATTATATTCTTGTGTCCTTATAACAAATCAAATATCTTTTCTTGATCTTTTGTTCATGGCTTGTTTGATGTTGATGTTTTTCTTATTTTGAAGAGTTATGAGCAAGAATTGAAGGCAGAGACAGTGAGACCAAGAGTAGTTTATTCATTTAATGTTGAAAACTGTGCAGCTTACTCAGATTTAGCACTTACTTGGATTTATGGATGTCTGCCCCACCCTGCAGGATCAACTACTGGGATTATTTCATACATCTACCCCACCCTGTGGGATGGGATTTTAAAGTACAAGGATTACTGCAGTATGATTATTGGCCTTAAAATTTACTGAGATTTGCTGGGATTTAAGAATGTCTGCTCTGCCTTATGGGATCTTCAATTACAGGGATTTTCATGGGATTGCCCTGTTTTATGCCTGCTAGAATTATGGGTGTGAAGGATTGATACCAAAGAAAGTTGCAGTGAGTTTAGGTTATGGCTCTCCTGCTGCCTGTTCTATTGTTGCGGTGTTTGGCTTCTGCTTCTCAGAGTAGTAAGAGTTGAGCCTGGGCTCAGCCTTTTCCTCAAGATTCCAGCTTTGTTGTTTGTTGGTTGTTAATCCTTTTGCGGTGGAGCTCACAGGAAAGAGGAAGTAGGTGTTGCCATGAGGGTTCTGGCTGTGTCATCTTCCTCTGTCTCCCACAGTTTGAGAAATGTGTCAGAGAAGAATTGACATAATCAAAGCTACTGATAATATGTGAATATACATCTCAATTTTAGACAACTAAAACTATTAAAGAGATATCTAGCTTACATTTTAAGCTAACACTGTAACTAAGCTAAGGAATAGAAACTTTTTAAATCTGAGTTTGAGATTTCTAATACTAGAAGTACAAAACTACTCTTTATGAGTAAATATTAAACTTAAGAAACACTAAAATGTAATTAATAGGCAGTATATCATTTTATTAAGCTTATTACATATTACAAAATATAGCTTTTTAAACTTGAGAAACAACATTGAAGTCAGGTATTGTAAAGCTTTACCTTAATTTTTAAAAGTTAAGGATTAATCTATACCTTTTTAATATACTGATCTATAGTTTTTATGATCAGCTTCATTTTGAAAGTTCAAGCTATCATATGAAAAATTCTTAAACAACATTTTAATATTAAAATCACATAAAATATAAATCTTGCTATTTAGATTTTGTTACATATATATGAATGTAAGATATTTGAATTAAGGAATTATCACAAGGAAAAATTCCATGCTCTTTTTTGGGGGACTAACAAGGCAGAATGACACACAATCTTTCCAACTTTGAATTATACTTCATTCCATAATTAATTAAAATTGCGTTTAGAACAAGGTTGTATGACTTTCTTTGAAGTTATTCAATAACACACTTTTATTTCTGAACTTTTTCCAAGACTAACCAATTACACTTCATAAAATTATAATCTCTCCTAAACTTACCTTTATAGCTCAACAATTGCCATATTTCTTTTGTTCCTTTTAAACTCAAACATATGACGTGGACTGCCTGTACTTGTTGACTTCATTAATTTAGAGGTCGACGTCATTAATTTAGAGTTATTTATTCCCTAAACATATTGCAATTTGCACTGTAACCACGGTGCTCTCAAAATATTTTATATCTCAAGACATTATTTCTCTCTGTCATTGATTTCAGTGATATTTTGAAATCATTTTTGTGACAATTAATCCTGATGTGCAATTTTGCGTTAAGAAAGGCCTGGCGGGTGGGGGGGGCACAGTTCTGCAGATGTCTTGGGATGGTCAACAAGGCTATCAGTCAAACGAGGCAGCTTCTGCTTTGCTGTTGCCTTCCGACTCTGCTCTGCAGTTTCTCGATCCTTCTGACGCACCCTTTCACAGGCAGCCCCAGAGTGGACATCTACCCAGCAGGGATGGCAGTCCACGTCAGTCATCTTGCCCTGTAGCTTCCTTCATCTGGCACTGAATGGCTACAGAACACTCGGGTTAGGCGGCATGCAGGCAGCCATTTGGGGCTCCTCCTGCCTGATAAATCCCCTGGCCTAACTATACATATATTTCCTGTTCATTCTCTTCCTGTGGAGAATCCCAACTAGTACAGATGTTGGTCCCAGAAGTGGTTCTAGAGAAACAGAATTATAGGATGGAGGATTCTGACAATTAAAACTCAA
>PVIR01000520.1:125629-172676 GCA_004026965.1 Petromus typicus
TCCTCCTGCCTCTGCCTCCCGAGTGCTGGGATTACAGGCGTGAGCCACCACGCCCGGCACTGTGGTATGTGGTACTGGTTGCTGCTGGGTGTGGGTCTCCACACCCAGTATTGTTATGTGGTTACCGGGGAATCGAACCCGGGTCCTTGCGCTTGCAAGACAGGCGCCGGAACCACTGAGCTAACTCCCCGGCCCCACACTCAGGGTTTCTGCCACGGCATCTTAATCCAGCTGTGTTGTCATCAGCACCCGGGTGATCTGTAAGGAATCAGACATACAAGGAATTCACAGTCCTGGAACCCGGTCAGAAGGTTTGGTGTCTCCCGATTGTGCCATTCTTGTTTCCAGGATGGCACCTGGAAAAGCTACATCCTCCTCAGGGAAGGAGCCCTGTCTCAGGCAGAAGAGCAAGAGGCACCATCTCAGTCCTTTTCATAGCTACATGGATCAATTAATGATGATCCTTGCAACCTAAACACATACAAGGTCCCACATCCTAGCAAAGAGAGGTGGGAATTTCTTACCCAGCGTATGAACCTAAGGCACACTCGGCTCACAGCAGCGGGTTATCACACTGCCAGAAATCCTCTGTCCTGTCAGACTCAGAGCCTCTTTCTTATTTCTGTGGACATGTCTTTCAAATGTCACCTCCACAGAGAGAATTCCTCTGACCATGCTATTTAAATTAATTTCTTGCTTCACTTCCCAAACTTCTTTTTTGCTTTGCCCAGGTATATTTTTTACCTTCCATAACACTAGCAATGTCTGACATTCTGTATGGAAAGTATTTTAAACATTATGCACATACATATATATGTACTTATGTAGGTAAAGATATTTGCTCATTTATCTCCTCTTTACCTGAAATAATGTAAGTCCTCTGTCAGCAAATGTTTAGTTTCTTTTCACTTTCCCTGTGTCGACAGCATCCCTCCAAACCCTGACACATAGTCATTTTTAGTAACTATTTATTGAATGACCGAATATATAAATAATTCTCTAACTATAGCTCGGAAAATTAGTTAACCAAGGATACAGAACAAATACTATTGTTCTTTAAAGTGCTAATTTCTTATGAAAAATAAATGCAATAAAATTTAGGCAGTCATTACCTAATACTGTTACTTCATTTTGCTGGATCTGTGAGTACTTCAGTTTTTATCATAGACTAATACAAAAGAAAGCAATAAAATAATAATAATTAAAAGAAAAATAGCAAAGATGTAAAACACTTGTGTCACATTTTTTCAATCAGGCAATTGATAAAATGGTCTCTTTGACCCTGTTTCTTTCAAATTTCTTTCATGACCTGCATCAAGCATTCTTCTGAGCACCATATTATAGATTGGAGTTCCCAGAGTCCATTGCTACTGAGCCCTGGAAACACAGTTTCTAAGACAAGATGTGCATGACAGAAAAATTAAAGGAAAAGGCTGCCAAGGACTAGGTGTCTGTAGTAGGCTTTATTTTGGAACAGTAACCAGCTGGATCTACTCTAGCAATGGCAAGTAGCATGGCCCAATACAGAACAAAGGATGCAGGCATCATAACAGAAAGTGGAAAAGCACTATACACTTCTCTAATTGGTGGGTCTCTTCATGACAGGGTAAGGATATTAAGCGTAAGAGTTGAGGAGCAGTGTCTCTGGCTGAGGTGGCCATTTTGGCTTCGTCTCCTGGGAGTACAGGGAGTTGTGAGAAGGAGTGCAGCACCCACCACAAGGTGCCCTGAGGAGTGTGGGATTTTGACGGAGAAATGCCATGCTGCCTCTGTTCTGAACAGGTGAAGTCATTAGTGCAGAGGTGTCATTTTTCCCTTTGTTGGGAGCAGTGTTTGTGGTCCATACAGCCACAGCCAGGTGATGGGAAGTTCTCTATTGAAAGACAGGGCATCCGGTGCTATTTTGAAAAGGCAGAAAGGATGTTTTTGGTCAGTCAAGTCTCATGAGTTATCCAAAAATAGTACATCAAGTTCCTGCCAAGGGCTATGTTAGTCCCAGGTTCCACAGGAGTGACATATTTCCAAGCAGCAACCCGCAGTGACAGTTCTTGTGCCCACAGAAGGCTCCCACTCATGCAGTCCCTTGCTTGCTGTTCTTCTCTGTGCATGTCTCATGTGGCCACTGTATAAGTCGCTGCCAGTGCAGTGGGACACGGTGGGGGAGGGCGTGTCCGGGCATCCCTGCTGCATGGAGTTTGGCCCCTTGCACAAAACACTCAAGTTCAGGGTCTCAGTCAGTTTCCCATTGTTAGGACATCCAGGACTCAGAGGAGTCCTTGGGTTCATGGCTTCAGGCTTCAGCCCAGGGTTTGCTGGCTCCGTGGTAGGAAGACCGTGGCATAAGGATGTGATGGACCAAAGCTGCTCATGCATAGCAGATGGGAACCAGATTAGGGGAAGAGCGCCCAAGAGAAATGGGCCAGGGCACACCCACAGCCTCGAGATTGTGCTTCCGTGACCACCCACACGTACCCAGAGGTGTGTTCACTCACCACCGAGGCAGGCGACTCTGAGGCCAGTCAGATTGGCAGTCCAGCATAACTGTCATTTTTGGTCCCCAGCAAAAGATAATTGCATGCTGACCAGATGGCAGCTGTAGCCCGATGGACTCTATGTGCTTGTTACTTTGTAGAAGAACCAATAAATCATGTCATACCATTAGGAGCTGTGTCTCTGAGCCACAGGAGAAGCCAAATGGTTCCCCAAGGGTTGCTTGTTCCTTCTGGTAAGTGTGTCACTTGTGCATGGTGCTTATTGGTCTCTGGAGTCCTGTCTGGGCAAGTTTCAAAAGGCACCATTTCCCTCCAATAATCGAACTCTGCTGAGCCTTTCCAGTTTTATGAGTGAGGAGTTTGAGTGAGTCTGTGAGAAGGAACAGTGCTGTTTGTGGGCTCCAAGTAACTCCCTCTCCTTTCACAGAGACTGAAACAATCTCTGTCAGTGCTTACTGCAAACCGAGGAGCTGCCATTTGAAAGAGTTGTGTTGAGAAGTTACCGCTGACAGTTCATGCATCCAAACTCAGAGACTGATGCTTAGTTTTTGGTTGTTACAATTTCCCATCAGTATATATTCCATCAGATTGAATGTATCTGTAACTGTGCTAGATGAGCAAGCAAGTTGTAAAGATTCTAAAGTTCCAAGCAAGTATAGGCCACTATTTATTGTGTTCCAGGACCTGCTGGTACAAAGAGCCTTATCTCATTTAAAGTTGGTGACTTGCTGGGCCACTTTGATGAAAAAGCTCAAAAGACAGTTGCCATCTCACTATACAGCGAATCCTACCTCTCTGGAGGCTTTCCTTCTGAGGACTATAGCTGGAGCTAGTCATTTTTCCTTGATAGTCGCTGCACTATTTTGGCTTTGTGCCCAAGTGGCCTTGGCATCCGGCCTTTCAGAGTCCACTGTTAATGTCCGGTGCCCAAAGCTTGTGTGAGCAGCCATCCTGGATTCTGACGCTGTGACAGATGGGGTGTGACAGCTGTACAGAATCTGAATAAACAAGGTAACTTCTGTGCTGAAGTCACTATGCTGTCCTGCTTCTGTTGAGTGAACCCTTGAGCCTCAGGTCCCTGAGGAGGCAGGGGGGAGTGGATATGCCCCTTGCTTCGCTCTGATTCTTAGCTGTGAGGGTCACCTCAGGTGGCAGCAAAGTCCTGTGCTGCCCACTGGAGGGTGCACAGTTGCCCATACTGCACTCGGCGTGGAGACCACTTTCACCAACACTGGAAATGTGCCAAGGGGCCCGGCCTCAGGCAGAGAAACACGACAGAGAGAAGCATCACTTCTTATCACTTTTGTCCCAAATTCTTCCCAAATTAATTTTTTCCCTACAAGAGATCTAGAAAATGTGTCATGTAGGCTCCAGTTTCAAAAAAGATCAGGAATTGGGCCGGGGAGTTAGCTCAGTGGTTCCGGCGCCTGTCTTGCAAGCGCAAGGGCCCGGGTTCAATTCCCCGGTAACCACATAACAATACTGGGTGTGGAGACCCACACCCAGCAGCAACCAATACCACATACCACAGTGCCGGGCGTGGTGGCTCACGCCTGTCATCCCAGCACTCGGGAGGCAGAGGCAGGAGGATTGTGATGTGAGTTTGAAGCTGAGCTCAGGGCCAGCCTGAACCACAAAAGCGAGACCCTGTCTCAAAAAAAAAAAAAAAAAAAAAAAAAAAAAAAGATCAGGAATTTCCTTATTTTATCCTTGGTTCTTGAAGAAATGTAGGACTACTTCACTGGTCACCCACACATTTCAGCGCAGTTAGTAATGACATCATTTGGCCTGGACGCTTGGATCTGCAGGGGCCTCTGTTAGACACAACAACCTGGGTCTGTGCTACTTTCCTGCTCTTGAACAGTCTCTCTCTCTGAAAAGCCTGCATTGCATGTGAAGTTTCCCCCTCAAAAGCCTGAGGGCTGATCTGAGCCTTCTGACCCTGAGTTCTTCAGCCCCAAGAATGAGGAGCATATGTGCAGGGCCTGGCTACCCTCTGGACATCACTGTGGTGGCTCTGCCTGGAAGTGTGCTGCTGTAAGCCTACCCTTCTCTTCATTTCAATTTTGACTGAAAGCTCCCTGTGTACTGCTTACTAATGCTCAAGCTGTACAAAGCAGACATTACTGCAGACAGCAGTGAAAGACAGAAGACTAGATTTTGGCACAAACTGATCTGCCAACGGCCAGGACCCTGCTGGCAGAGGGTGGGTGGCAGTAGTCTGGTTTGTGTTGACACCTGCATTGCACATGAAGGATGCTGCAAAGCCACGCCCCCTGGGTTTAGAAACTGAGGTGACGTCACGTGCTAGGCTGACTACGGAAGCACACGTGGCTCTCAGGATGAGGGGGAGACCAGCTCTTCCGGACAGTCCCTCTTTCCTAGACTTGTGGCACTCTCTGTGTGTGCTAAGCTTGTCCGTGACAATCGCAGATGAAAGAAGGAAGAGCTCGATTCCTCCAAGGCCACCCGGAGAGCCGCCCGCCCTTGCTGGGCGGGGAGCTGGGTGAGTGGGAGCAAGACGCGAGCCTGAGCTGTGGCCCGGTCATTGCGCTCGGGCATCTTGTGTTGAGCTTCAGGGCTCCACATTTCGTTCCAACATGTCCGAGATCTCTTCTGAAAACTCGAATGGTCTACTTAGACAAAGAAGAGGGAGGAGGCAACAATGCACTTCAGAGTTGGAGTCTCAAAGACTCTGCTGGTCATACGGCAGAGTATAATGTTTAATTAATAGTCTATCTTGCGAATCAACTTTAATCACTTTATAATTAAAATTTCGTGTTGGAGTCTAAAATGGAACTTACTTATTTAAAAATTCCAGGTAGCCAACCTGATCCATCTTTATTTTCTAACTTCACCAAAATTACTCTGATGGAAAGAAAGGCTTATGCTTTTAATTTTTCACTGGAATGGGAGAAGATCCATCCTTTCTGGAGGGGTGAATTTTCTGTATGAAAATTCAGCAAAGATCTTATTATATGTTTGAAATCTTGCCTGAATATTTATACTTTTTTATAGTCAGGCATAAAATATTTACACCTGTGTCCTTTATTGTATGGCAGGTATTCTACGGGGACAAAACCACAGACACGAAATCCTTTATGCAGGGTGTGATTATCAGCAGTCTGATTCCCTCCTAACATCTTAGATTATTTTACTATGCAGCAAGTGTAACCGGAAGTTATTTTTGGATTCTTTTGTACATAGATTGACATTTAAAAGTTTTCATAATTAATCTACTAGAATGTACCCTGCTCCATGGAGAGTATATTTTTCCCTCAGTATAAATGTACTGTCCTGTTATTACAGAGTAATAGTATGTTATAATGGCTTTCCTGGGAAACAAATACTTTCCTGAGGGCTTGGGAGAATAAAGCAATTATACCTGACAAATAGCTGAACTTTGAGATTTTATGATTGCATTGTTTTCCCTACATGTATTAAAATATTGATGAAATTGGGCTGTACATTCCTGTTGGGGTATTATTTAGTTGACAGAACCGCGGTTTATTATAATGTTTTAGGTGCAGGCTTAATTTCTTGTATTTGCAGTTTGGGTAACGTTTAGTTACTCCCTAATCAATTTAATTGAAAAAAAATTATGTTCATTTACTGTCTAAGATATGTAAGAAACTGAAAGAAAAAGCGAATGGTGCAAGAGAATTCTGCTATAATAGGAGTTAATACTAGTCAAGGAAACGCACACTGATAGGAGCCTCATCCGGTACCGTGAACGGAGCTTAGGTAGGTCTACCTCCATCATGATGACTCTGAGTTATGAATTCCACCGAAGTGAGGGATACCTGAAGCAGGGGCATGGCACTGGCTCTGAGTGTGTCTGCCAGGGCGTCTCTTGGACACGCTAGTGTGGGAATCAATGGACTGAACCAGGAACTTTCCTCAAAGTGGGCAGCGGCCACTTGTCAGCGAGGGGCTTGGCTCGGAGAGAAAGAGGAAATGAGAGGGAGGGGGCGGGGCCGAGCCTTGTGGGGGAGTGGGCGTGCCCAGGTTCCAGCACCAGGTGCTAAATTATTTCCTGTGTGGAATTCTCGAAGGTTCCAGCAAGGCGTGGAAGAAAGAAAGAGATGGGAAACCACTACAAGCACATACCGTGGAGAGCCTCTCTCCTCCTGAGGGCCTGCCCTGTGTCGCCCAGGGTATGCTTTTATTGTGACTCTTAGGTTTTCTTCAGCCCAAGAGTGCTCTGCAGAGCTAACTTCTAACTCTTCACTTTCCAAAAAAATTTATGACCACTTTTTGTTCACTTCAAAACAAGAAGAAACTGGAAACCAAGATGTGAGTACCCCAAACCCAGGAACATTTGTTCGGTGAGCTATTCCTAGAAGGAGCTTTGGGGTTCCTCAGACCTTCAGTCTTTTACTACAACTGCATGAAGTGCTTTCCGAGTAGGATGGCTTCCGGGATCTTCGCTTGCCGAGGGCCTGTTGGAAGCCTTTTCCCTGACAGTCACACACACCAATTTCCCTAAAAAATTTCCTCCTCAGTGCAACTGTAGATCATTATAGGCTTTTGAGCTGATGCATTATATCTCTTAAACTTTAAGAGCACAGTATTTTTATATATACATTTTGAAATGAGGATTCATGACTGCCATTTTTCTCTCTGTATCCTTTGTAAATTTGTTACTACTTTTTTAAGAAGTCACACCAAGTAGGCCCTTAAAGGAGGCTAAGGACTCTACTGGAGTCAGGTTTTGTTTTTTGTTTGTTTGTTTTCCAGTACCAAGGATGGAACTCAGCTCTTTGGATGTTGCAGGCAGGCATGGTGCCACTGAGCTACAGTCCCAGTGCTGAATTTAGCCTTTCTTAAAGGGAACTAATGAAGTTCCTATTCCTACTTTTCTCAAACAATGCAGGAAAATCAAGTTAAGTGCTGAAAGGCAGGACTTTTGAGAGGTAAGGGAAGAAATCCCAGGAGACCGAGCTTTTGTCCCTGAGAGGGCAGTGAGTGAGGAAGACGGGTTGTCTGGGGAAAGGTGCACAGAGTGAGCAAAGCTAGCCCAAGAGAGAGGTCACGAGGGAGAAACCGCAGAAGGGTCACGGGAGCAGAGCCGCCATGGCCTTTGGAGTTCACACTTCACCACACTTTTCTCAGGATGCTGGATCTGGTACTGCAGGGTTGCATTTCAGTCTTGCTTTGGCCCCCATTCTTTCCCCTCCTCATCTCTCTCTTGACGGGGGAGTGTTTAATCTATACCTTAGTGTCAGCAGTGTTTAACTTTACTTAATTTTTGCCAAGACTCACAGTTAAGATTCTGCCTAAAATCTCAAAGGAGACTTCAGACGATGCTCAAAATGTTAACACTTTGGAAGCTCTTAGAAATGCACTAAATGTATTTTACAGAAAGTAAAAGACATAAGCTTTGGAGGGCAAGAGTAGAATGTTATTATTTATATTTACATGTCCCCCAAAGCCACTTCAGCTGATTAGGGAGAAGGAGGGGTTACTAGATCATGGGGTAGGGTACCCATCAAGAGATCAGGCCACAGAGCTTTGGTGGCTAAAGTCAGTGTTGGGAAGTGCAGCCCCATTGGAGGAGGCTGTGGCCTGCAGGGTCTGTCTCCCTCTTCTGTCCTTGCTCTTGCCCTGCTTCCTGCCTACCCTGCCATGAGCTGTTCGCCCTCCTTTATGCCCTTCTGCCACGTTTCCCTACCTTGGAACCAAAGGACTATGGCTGGAGACCTTTGTAAAATGTGAACCAAAATAAACCTTCCTCCTCAGAGCTGTGAGCATCAAGTATCGTGTCTCAGAAATAAGAAAATAAAGTATGTGCTTAAGACAGTGCTAGTGCTTAATTTTGCTTCATTAGACATGTTTCATGAAAGTGTATTATGAGTGGCAGGCCTCTCCCCTCCTTGGAGTTTGATCTGTGGAGCAGCTAGACGGAACAGCACAGCACTCTATCTGTGAGGTTCAGTACACACTAGGTGCATCCACAACTCTGGATATTAAGCCTAGAAATGTAGCTGTTGTGTTGGCAGTGTCTATCATACTACACTTGGGAGCATGGATGCACTGTCATATAGCTAGACAAGATTTTGAAAATGTTCGATTTTGGCAGCTTAGAGATTTGAGTCATGGTTTGCAAAACTTTCATTGCATTCATTTCAAATTCCACAGGAAAAGTACAAGTACACAGACACAGTTGGTAAATGTGTTTAATTGCTATAAAACTCCATATACAAAAATGAAAGATATTTTGTATGCTGTTGGTGGAACCCGGAGCACTGTGACACTGTGAAACAGGTAAACAATGTTCTTTCCCACATTGCTTATCTGTTTTCTTTCAGAATGTTTAAATGTTTGAATGTTTGAAAGACACTGCTGCACTTCCAGAACCCCTGGCCTACCTTCGTGAGTTAAGGTTTCATGAAGTTACTGCCCCAGCCTCCCTCAGTGCTAGAGTTACAGGTATCTGCCACTGTGCTCAGTTTAAAATATAGGTTTTATCATTTGTAACCTTTAACTTTTGAGTTTAGAATGCTTCATTCTCTGGTTAACATGCGGAATGCAGGCTGCACAGATTCCATGTGCTATGCTTATTTTAGATATGTGTAAATCAGACTTTGCAGAAGAACATTTCTAACCACCTAATGCCACCTTGATTTTTATTCTGTGGGAAAAGGAATATATAGTATATGTATATAAGTGTGCATATCAAGTGCTATGTTTCACTTTCCTGAGCAACAAAAGATATTTCAATAAAACAATGAATTGATGAGAACTCATCAAGTATTCATTGTAGAAAATTCAGTGCTCCAATAAAAAGATCATGTTCTCATCTGGCTAGTACAGAGAGACTTCAAGAACAATACCATGTGCTCAAAACTATGTCCTTATCCCATCAACAATATGAAGCAGGATGCAAAATATATCTTACATTTATCTGGGTGCCTACACATGCAGACTATTTAGAAATATTTAACTATCTCCTTTTATTTTAGTAAGTGAGACTAGAGCTTGGGGGATTTTTGGAAATGCATTTCATTATTCCATTCAATGAATTTCATTCATCCTCTTTGAACACAAGCCCAGTCTTGTTGATTTTTTATGTTTACTAACATTGAAAGTAGCAAATATCTGAGATGAATTCTAAGACAAAGCCCAATTTCTGAAAATTTCATTAGTAATATAAAAATATTAGCATTGGTTCTAAAATTAGTGGATATTGAGCTGTGGTTTCCAAGATACATCAAGAACCTCTCACTGATAAGGCCTCCCCTGAGCTGTGGATTGCCATCCAATTCACTTGGGACTGATACTGTGCAAGTTGAGCTCAGCAGGGTCCAGCAAGTCTTGGGCATGACTAGCATGGACCTGAGAATGCCAGATAATAATGATGGTGATAATGATATAGTAATAATTATATTAATTTAAAAAACTATCTAACAGCTTTTTATATCTTAAAAGCAGGGAATTGTTTTTCTAATCTTAAGGGATATGTATATAGCGGGCAAGGGTGGTAGGATGGGTAGAGGTATGGGAAAAAATGAGAGTTAAGTGGTGCATATATTGGTACAAATTCTCATTGTTGAGTGCAATCATGGTGTGTATATGTAATGTACCAATAAAGATTTAAATTTTAAAAAATTGAGAATGAGTCGCCCTTTCACAGAATAGAAAGTTCTCCACTCCATGGACTCAGAGGAATGGTTCAAAAGGGTGCAGAGTGTTCTTTCCCACATTTCTTACCTGTTTCCTTTCTGAATGTTTGAAAGGTTTTCCTTCCACGATGTTACTGCTTTTTCTCTAGATATTCCCCCAAAGTCTTTGTGTTCATAGGCGGGGACTTAGGGAAGGTGGTTGGATCACAGCGGTGTTATACTCCCTAGTAGACGATTCCACAGAAGAGTTTACAGCAAAACGTGGTGCTGGGAGGGGAAGCCTGGTAGGAGGTGAGTCTGACTCCCTCCCTCCTTCGGTCCTCGCTGCGTCTTGGTGACGTCACACTCCTGCGCCATGCCGCCCAGCTGGGAACCAGCCAACTCTGGGCGGAGAGCAGCACTGTGACCCAAAGTGAAGCTTTCCCCCTTTGATATGTAGGTGCTGAGTGTTATGTCTCAGCAATGCAAAAGTAACTAAAACGCCAAGCTACAAGAATACCCTCCTTCAAATAACTTGAGTTATTGCATAATACAGTTATACTGTGGTATATTTAATTTGTTATCTGATGTACACTTTGTAAATGGCTATTGTATCATTTTATTGAAGATTTATATATTAAAGAACATGTTCTACTAGGACTAACCTGGCTCTGGTGGTAACTACATTTTCTTGAGAAAATATATTTATAACCATCAACACTAGGCTTGTCTGCTTTCCAGAATTTTTGTGAAAACTAAGGCAGAATAAATGTTCCATAGAACTATAGAAAATGAAAATACTTTATCATAATATGGCATGTTAATATTTTGAGTTATTTCTTATATAGTGTTGAAAATAGCATTATTCTACAAACCAGATAAAATTACATTTGACTCTCACAGACAGAGCTAGTTGGTACAAACAGAGTTAAAGTTTTCAGTCCTCACGGACCCAATTTAAGAGTTCAGTGGTAATTGAGAAACTAAGTGTCCTTGTATATTTATGATTCCGTCTATCTCAAGGATCCCAGAAATGCTTCTGTAATGTTACATGAAGCATTTCGTAGTGACCCTTGAGTGAGATATACAACTTCAGAGTGCTAGCTTGTATGAATAAAATTATTTTGTAAAGAACCATCCCGGGTCCATTATACTAATCAGCTCACACACAAAAAAAATAAGTAAATAAGTGGAAAATCTAGTGAAATCACCTATGTTGAAGTGGTCGTGAAAAGTATTAAATGGAGGTCTCCAGGCTGCAACAATACAAGTAATATGTTTCTAGTTTATCTGTAATCATTTAAAAACTCTGTGAAAAGTACGTCTAAGGCTTATTTCCTCTATGCTAGATATATTAAGATGGTTATGCCTGAGATCTTGAAACGCAAGGGAAGAAAATGGTTTACATATGTCAGGCATAAACGGTGTGGGGGTTTGCTGTGAACACAAGCAAAAGCAGATGTAGAGGCAGGAGAACTCCCCAAAACTGGCAGAGAAGAATGTGTACCTTTGCCATGAGAATGCAGAAGGAGACAAAGACAAAGACAGTCCACAAAAGATGGAAACGCAGGTCCAGAGGCCACACAGGCTCCGGCGATGTCGCATACCTTGTCTTGGACTTTTTCATTTCTGACACTCCCCCAAAAGCTGATGCTAGAGTCCAGTCGCTGTTGAGGAAAACTGACAGAATAACTTCCAGTCAAGAGCCAGGAAAAGGAAGTAACTGATAGGATTTAGACAAACAGCAAGGATTCAGGAATGTATCACAATGGAAGTTCTCTTACGAATGGATCAAATGACTGTGTATCAGAGTACAGATAAAGCTTTGATAAGAAAGGTGAAGTATAATAGTGAAAAAGTTTAAGAGGCTAACATTACATTTTATGTAATTCTTCCCTTTTCTCCCTGATTTTGTTCTGTGTTCTGTACCTACTGTGCTGACAATAAAGCCTGCTATTTTCTACACACTTGGTGAATATTTGCTAACTGACAGAACGTGTGCGTGTAAGGGGGGAAAGCAATAGAGCACTCCATACACTAGTACTGGAGTTGTCATTGTGAAGAATTGTTGTTGTGAGCACACACTCAACATATCCCAAGTTTCTGTACACAACCACTTGCCACAAGCATTTCCTGCCTCAGCAGAAGTGGCTGCCTTGCTGTTACTGAGGATAGTCACTCAGTGGCACCTGCCTCACAAGCACGAAGTCCTGAGTTTGATCCCTGGTACTGTCAAAAAAAAAAAAAATAGAGATGTTAGTAGTTCACCTTGAAGTTCATAAAGGAAGTTCTGAAGGCATACAGTACACCTTACTAGATTATGGATAGCTCAGAAGAACTCTTTTCCCTGATAGGCCCCAACAATTGTCCAAAAACATTAACAATGATAAATGCCAACTGTTTGAATAATTCCTCATATCTAGTGCATCTCTTCTGTAGGGAAATGACTTCATAAAACTTCAAATTTTATAGAACTGCTATGAAGTGCTTATGATAATGTTAAAGCTTGTTATCAAGTCTAATGTCTCTGGGCAAACAATAAATGAGACTCTTTTATCAAAAGGGCCAAGGGAATTTTTTTTTTTCTCTAGCCACACCGAATATTCATATATGGATATGTGGTTACCTGGGATCGAACCTGGGCCTTTGCACTTGCAAGACAGGCACTGGAACCACTGAGCTAAATCCCCTACCTTGATTTTTTTAAAGGAGCATTTAAAATCATTATTTCAATTTGAAATCTTAGGCTTTAAAATTTTATAATTCCTTTAAAAATTAGAGATAAATGAACCCAACATATTGTGTGAGACATGGCTAGTGGCCTACTCACATGACGCCTCTTCATGAGTGGTTGACATCATCTCAACTCCTCCATGTATTCAAATAATACTTTTCCTCAAACAACCCCACACACTCATATTCAGACACATCATGCATTTTAATATCTTACCCTAATTACATCCTCTGTATAGGGTGGCATAGAAAGCAGAGAGAACAAAAGACAAAGATGAAGCAAATCAAAGTAAGCATTGTTTAGGAGCAAGTGGTCAAAAAGACCTGATTATTTTTCAAGAATCTGTTGCTCTTCCACAGTTGAACTAGCAAAGCAGAGAGGAGGAAAACCTGTCATGATTTTTCAGGATTGAAATGTGATAAATAGAATTGTGGAATTATGTTCTGAATTATTTGCCTTAAGTAGTTAGCCCATTCAGATTGTGTGTGTGTGTGTGTGTGTGTTATGTCTGTATAATACATGGTTATTTTAGTGTACTTTGTGTGAAGAAAGCTAAGGAGAATACAGAGGAGAAACTTTAAGGCACATGTGTTGTACAATGTATTTAATTTTGTTAAATGGTAAAAATAGAAGCAAATTGTTGAAATAAAAATCCCCAACTTCTAAATCTGTGGTTCAATAAAGATTTGGAATAAAGCAAGATGCAGAGAGGAAACTGCTGCTTAGCCCAGAGGGGAGAGGGGGCACAGAGAAGTCAAGGGACGCAGAGTGTGGTATGTGAAGCTCAAAAAGAGTGGAGTGAGTTTTCATTAATGAACAAAGAAAGAATCAGGAACAAGGAAAATCCAAACTGAAAGTTGCTGGTATTTTTTTTTTTTTCAAAACAGAACATCCAATTTACAAATGAACTGTTCCTAATGAGTGTCCCTAAAAAGAGTAAAAATAAAGAAATTTTCAGTACATTTTAGGGAATGTAAAAAAAATTAGAAAAAAAAATAAAAGAAATCCCAAAAGGTCTAGAAAGGAAAAGCAAGTATCATTAAAATGTGTTAATAAAATGAAGATTTTTTTAAGAAGAAGATAATTTAAAAGTTAAATGTAGATTATCAGCTTAGAAGTCTAATAATTTCTGTCCAGATCTAAAACAAATCCTTGCATATGTGTGACAGGTGTGCCTGCTTCGCACGGACATGAAGTTTTAGCATCATGTTTTGGCCTGTTAATTTTCACAAAATGCAGGAATTAGGAGCACTGTTGTCATCTCCACTGAAATTCTTCCTATGTCAGCTGCTATATTCCTGTAGCATCGAGGGTTTTTCTGATCATAAATGTTGGGAGGAAAAAACCATGTATGTCCTAAGGCTACTGGGACTCTGGGATTATGATATTATAGTGCTTCTCAAATATTTCCATTAAAGTATTTCTTGTGACAAGAGAGAGTAAATGCTTACTTAGAGTTTTCTGGAGGCATATCCTGTACAAGTTTAGCAAACAAAACCTTGTTTGTAAATAATAACATTTAGCTTCTCATGGGTACAGATATTTACAACCACATGAATGTGATCTTAATATAAATATATTTCAAAATCTTCACTCACTATATCTGACACTCCAGAAATACCATATTTATTCTGAGGACTGTTGCTTCTTCACATCACTAGCAAACTTTCTACTGAAAGACACTACATATTAGTTTGAAAAGCCCAAAGCTGAGACAATCATTAAATATGAATTATAAATGCCAAGTAAGTTTTTCTGAAATGCCAATGATATAAAAATCTCAATTTTCTGCAGGCAGATTATAATGCAGTCAGAAAAATCTCTGAAATCTCAGTTATTTCTCTCATATCCACATTAATTTTTGTCTTACATGTCTAACTATAGCTGAAGATTTAAAAATCTGGATGGTAAAATGTACACATACTCAGGACTGTACTAAAAGCAATTACTACAAAAGCATTTTATTCATCCAGATAGCAAGTGTTCTTGACCTCAGCATAGTTTGCTTTATAAATGGCCAGCACTAGACCTGGGTCTTCCATGTTCAGAGTCAGTATGCCTTGAGTGGAAAACCACTGAACAAGTTGTGTTTGTATGGAATCCATGCACTCTTCTTTCTCTTGTCCTTAACATACTGAATATTATTTTAGTACAATAATTATTTACTTATTTTTGCACTAATTACAAATAGTATCAAGATGATTTAAGATACAACAGAAGATGTGTATAGATTATTTATGAAGACTGCCATTTCATACAAAGGATCTGAGCATCCACAAATCAGTCCTGCACAGAACTGAGGATGGCCTACTAGATAATAGTAAAAATAGACACAAACTGTATGCAATATAGTACTAAGCAATACTCTACAGTCATTTATATGTGTGAAATGTAGATCATTGGCATGTCGTAACTGACAAAGAGTAAGATGATGTTTTATGAAATAGATAAGAAGGCTTTTCAAAGGCTTTATGTGCCCACATATCTTAATTTCTGTTTAGTAACAGTATTTGCAAGTGCACCATTCAAATATGTGATTGACTCATGGAGGTTGTAAAAGAAATCTAAATAATATGCTTTTTTTAAATCTGTAAGCAGTTTATTCTATTTTCCACATGCCCTCTTTTTATAAACATTGATCTGACCTTTGGTTTAAAATCAGAAGTATTTCTTCAAAATAAAGTGATATAATTAGCTCAAAATTTGAACTTTGATCTGCTTTCTTTTCGTCAGTAACTCACATAACAAAATGAAATGTTAAAAGAATGATCCTGTTCAACATTGCAAGATTTGAAAACACTTTTAACCCGAGAGGCAGCAGTGTGAAAAGGGGATATTTAGGAAACTAGAGCTCTTCCCTGTCACTATTTTTGCAAAACTGCTCAGCCTAAATCCTTGAATAGAGATGAACTTTTCTTCCTTTCCAAGACTGCAGTTCTGTTTAGTGACGTGTTTGCACCATGGATTTTGCTTTATTTTTGACAACTTTTCAGTATCCTGATGACTCATAGCACAATGTTCCAAGGAATGTAAGTCATAAAAAAGCAAACAACAACAACAACAACAAAACTCTCAAAACCACTTTTGGCCCTTTTTTACTGCTTATTGGAAATTTCTTGACAATTGAGTTCATCAAATGTGACAGGTAACAATTAATTGCAGTTTTCCTCCCTAAGGATTTTTAAAAAAAGACTGGCTACAACCAGCACTTAAGACCCCAGGAAATGTCATTGTTTTTTTCTTAAGAAGAAAGAATTAGGTAGGGCTTGCCAAAGCAGCATGGGCTAATATCCCAATACGCATACTCGGAGGAATATATGAAGGTCCAGTATAAGGCCAGAAAATATTGAAGAGTTAAGTAATCGTTGCACACGTGATGTCTTCAACAATACTGTGAAATGCTGCTCTGCACAGCCGTATAGTACAAGAAGCCTATTGTGTATCATTACACTTGCGTTTATTAATGATGTTGCCAGGTGATTTTGAATTTTTTGAGAATTATTTCCTCATACTTTCAAATGTAATCATAATTTACTTCAGAACATGATACTAGCACATTACTACCATTCTGCATGTTGGTTTTGAATTCAGTGATCGGACTTTGATGATAAAGCCCGCACTAACCTGCTGATGGGAGTGTCTCTGCGGACAGGCTGTTGTCGCTGGCTGAAGAGTGGATGTCAGAGTGAGCAGGAACACGGGGCCCCAGAGCTAAAATCGCTGCTGCTATGGAATATCGCTGATATCCTGCTTTACTTTCTGTTAGAGAATATTTTTAAAAACCAAAAAATGGAAATGATACTATACCATAGCAAAGAGATAATGTGATCTTACAGAATGCAGTAACTAATATCTTTGGTAGCTGCTAAGATCTCTGGATAGGGGTGAAGATGAGCAGCTAATTTTCTTTTATTTGTATTTGTATTTTTTTTTTTTGCTAAGACAAGTGTTAATTCAAAGTCCTACACCCTCTTATGACCTATAACTATATTGACAAATAGTGATTTAAAGTATGAATCTCCATTGTTTTCAAAACTTCTTGGAATAATATCTTGGCTTGTTTTGCATTTTCTTTCTTTCTTTTCTCTACACACACACACACACACACACACACACACTCCTACAAACTAAGAGGTGTGCAAGAGCACGTTCATCTCAACACTCATCCTTCATTTCAGCATTTATAACAGAAATGAAACTTGACTAGTAGCAGAAGAGAAAATTTGCATCAAAAAGACAAAGCAACGAATAAAACTACAAAGATAGTTAGAAACAGCAAAGTGTGTTTCTCTCCTCATCCTATTTTCAAATTTCTCCTTTTCTGCTGCTACCATGTCTCTTGCTAGAAATAAATATTGACTTTCTTGTTCTGTTGAAACAATTGGGGGAGGGGAGGGAACGGGGTTGAAAAAGGAATTAAGCTGTGCTATGTACATGCAACAATTCCACACAAGAAATGTAAACATTATGTGCCACAAACTTATCCTAATTTTTAAACAGTTTATAAAATAAAAATAGGTTGGAAATGTGGTCTTTGTGACATTCTTTTTAGAGACTTATTTCTTAGTAGCACCTAGAAAGGAGAAAAAGCTATTTTAAAAAATGTTATTCCTATAGTAATGAATAAATTCTAAAGTTATCTAAAATCAGACCACTCAGATACACATAAACTTGACGTGGTTGTTTGGTGCAGATCATTACAGACATTCTGTACTCACGTGTATGTGGAAAAGGACGGGTATGTGCACGCGAGCCCATGGGAATGGGTAGAAGGTGGAGTGAATTAATGGGAAAGACAGCACGTGGTGAATTTGTAAATAAGGACACACTTTAAAACGATTTAAGAAGTCTTTGGATACGAGCGATTTGTCTTTCTTAGCAGGGTACTCCTGGGGCTGAGTAGTGCTGTGAAAGATGACCTAAGGCCGGTGTCCTCGAAGGAAGATCATGGCGGTAGAGTCTGAAAAGTGTTGGGAAACTTACAGGAGACCGTATGCCTGACATCGGAGGAGAGAAGCTGTGCTGGTCCCGCCTGTCTCCTGTGCTGTCTGTCGTAGCTCTATCTTTTTTAATCCAGTTAGAGTTCATTGCAGTACTGCGAGTTCACGCTGACTGCTCCAAACCCTGGACACGTTTCCAGCACGGTCCTTATCAGAAGCAATTCGTTCCAGTCGCTTCGCTGGGACCGTGGGCACCCAGCACTGTGCAAGTGTGTCGATTTGTCTGTCGTTCCCACAGCGTCTCACCCGTAACGCGCTGACCTCCACCGCAGTCAGACTTGAGAGGAGGCCGCCCTGCTGCGAATTCCTGAAGATAATTCTGCCCTTTCACTTTCCTCATGCCTTTCTGGCTGGAGCAGAGCTGGGAGTCCTGACTCAAAATCATTGTCTTGTTTCACTGAAAGCAGTGTTTTCCACCTGGATGTTCTATTTATTTGCGATAGACACCAAAAAAAAGAAAATGAGCCTAATATTTTTATTCACTGCACGTGAGGAAGAGAGCATCTGTCTTTCTGTTTTACTCTGCCTCAATCACTGCAGGTCTGGTTTCAATATCATGTTAAGCCTGCACCCGTGCGTGTCCAGTGGACCTGTACTCAAGCCCCGCCATCGCTGCGTTCTGAGCATTGGGAGTGAGGCCCCTCGCTGACGCCGACAGCAAACGTTCCTTAGATTAAATTTTCTTCTTGTTCTAGAAGAAAAATGCTACTAGGTTCTATTTATGCCTCCCCGTCATTTATACCCGTATGTTGTGCACCAGTTTAGCCAGGTGTGGGTGAGTTAATCATAACCACAGCATGCTTCAGTAACTTCAACATGATTTCTGATGTTCTGTAAATTGTTCTCCTAATCCAGATCCTTTATCCTAGATCCAAGAGCAACATATTGCAAACACATTAGCCTTCATTAACTCAATGTTATTCAATGAGCTATTTTTTTAGACCTACAGTTTTATGATATAAATAATTGCTGGATTCACTAAGTAAACAGAGAACAATAAAAGTCTACAAAACATAATATTAAAATCCCATAATGAGTGACAGCTGAAGGATAATAGTGGATTACATTACGGTAAGGCTGTCACTAATCATGGGAATCATTTCTCAGTTTCACCATTAAAATGACTCGGCAAGAGTTATACATTATACCTATAACTATTTTATATTGATGTCATTAATCTAAATCAAACATTTTCATATTATAAAGCTCTCATGTAAAATGTTACTGTCACCGGAATGAATGACTTTTAGACTTTTCCTTCCTCCTCAGGGGATGGGTTTCTGTGATACTTGCGGAGAGAGTTGCTCCTGGGGTCATATATGAGAGCTCTCTCAGGTACTTGTGTGCAATTGTAGGGTTAACTTCCTCTAGTGTGTTGGAACAAAATGGGCCTCAGAATGGAAAATGTGCCTAGAGGGGCTACACACTTATGTGGGAGGCACTGCCAGCCTCTGCTCCTTGGGGGCCACCAAGTGACCATTCACCACCTCGGCCAACTGTCAGCGGAAGGACAGACAAGCATCTTTGGTTAAAGGATCCCATGAAACACGGGGTAACCTGAGAGCAAGGAGATCGGCATGAGGGAGAAACGCTTCAGGGTCTCAGCATTTATTCTGAAACTCTTTGATGTCCAGTTTTCTGAGTCAGACTTTGGGTTCTGGACAACAGCACTGAGAACAGGAGTAGAAAGGCAAAGCTGGTGACTGCCAGATGGAGTCAGAGCAAGGAAAAGGCGCAGCAAAAGGAGCCGGTGCTTTGTGACCGGGACACCTGCTCTGAGCAGCAACTGCAGTTTCAGCTGTGGACTGAGCAGCTGGGAAGTGTGTTCTCTGCACTCAGAGATGTTTGAAGGAATACTGGGCACCACAGTCCTGCTGTGTTTGATGCCTCTGAGAGGTGGCTACACATAGGTGATCATGGACTCCTCACTTTTCTTGCACGTTTTTACTAGAATTAACTCCTTTTACATTGAAACATAAAGCTGAGTGGCTTAGAAACTGGGATCGCAAAATGGTGAGACAGCATCTCACTTTGTAGTTCAGGCTGGTCCCGAGCTCATGAGGTGGCCCAGACTAGCCTCCAACTCACAACAATCCTCCTTCCTCCCCCTCTCAAGTGCTGGGGTTACAGGCATGAGTCACTACGCCTGGCATTGTTGTGTATGGTTACCTGGGATCCAGCTCAGGACCTTGTGCTTGTAGGCAGATGCTGGAACCACTGAGCTAAATCTCCAGGCCTCAAAATGGCTTTTAGAAGTCAATCACAAAAAGACCGCCCACTACAAAAGTCGATACACTCAAAGAGTGTATCCAGAGGAAACAATAAACACATTAATACGTGACCACACTTATTAGCAAGCTGGGGAATATCAATTCAAATCCCAGTGAGGCATAATTACCAGTGTTATTGCTGACATTTGTAGGTGTACAGAGGGATCTGATCAGGAGGCCATGTTATTAAGGACAATGGGAACAAGATTTCCCACTATGAGAGAAGGGGAATTAAAATATAGAAATGAAGACAAGCAATGTAAAACTTGGATTGCAACTGGATACATGATGTGTACTGAAGGTTTTCTTATCTGGAGTCAAGGGCCTGTCAGCTGTATAATAGGTAACAAATAATCACTCTGTACTCATAAAAGGGAAGAGATTGAACTGCAATGCAAATGACTCATTGTAGCTACATGCAGCAATATAAATAAATGTCACCAATGTATCTTTGAACAAAGTATGTTAACACAAAAATATATTTTGTGTGATTTTATTTATTTTAAGTTTAAAAAGCAAAAAGCAAATTGTGTTTACACATTCATGTTCAATTGGTAGAAATATTTTAAAAACACAACAAGGTCAAAGCAAAGCGAGAGTTGGTGAGAGAGCACTGGCTCTCAGTGTGAGATAGGTGAGCACTGAAGACCTATGTTCCAGTGTAGGTGCTTGTGCAAGTTTAATTTCTGTGTAATCATAACATGATGTATGTATATGTTATCTTATCTGCATCATATCCATTTATATGATCTCTGTGAATTTACTATTAAAATAAGCTCGTATCTTCTGCTAAAAATAAAACAAAGATCTCTGTTTTTAGAAATTATACTAAAAGAAAAACAAATTGAAATTGGGGAAGCCTTCGGTGGGGTGAGGTGATCGTACTGAGGGGAGTAAGAGCAGTGTTTGGAATTTGAGCAACATGCCTTAACCTTTATGGAGGTTACTCAGGTATTAGCGTTCTGACAATTCACTTATTTTGTATTATTTATATATGTTATATTTTATGACAAAACAATGATGATACTATTATAGAATGAGGCAATGCTAATGTCAAAAATACAGTCATCTTGTGCTTGACTGGTGTTTTATAATTTTCATAGAATTAAAACTATTCATTTCCCGTCTTTATCTTCATAATCAATTTATTACTAGATGTCACTGTTTCTAATTTACATGTCAGCCAAAATGATCTCAGAGAGAGGAAGTAATTTCTTTAATATTTATCGGCAGGAGAGAGCTAAGTATCACAGTCCGTGTTAGGATCGAAGTTTAAGTTTCTTTTCATTGTGATAGTATTACTCGTGCAGTGTCTGGAATACTGTGATTTTCAGTGAATTTCTGAAATCATTGTGATTTTCTGACTTACAAAATACGTTGTGCTTGTTTCTTTTTCTGTGATGAAGAAGAGCTCTGTTGTTCAGGATTTTTTTTTTTAACCATCACACTCTCTTTTTTTTATGTCGGCCTCCCCAGTCGGACTGTATTCTGTTGGTTAAGATAATACCCTTCTCATATTTCATGTTACCCAGTACACATGTCAGGTAGTGAAGAGCCAGTATGTATTTGTTGAATTAATAAGTAATATATTTGGAAAAAACTATGCTAATGTACATGAAGACCAGTTAAGAACAAATAATTTTTTAGTTTCTTGTGGTTAGTATGTGTGTAGAAATATTTGGGCCCAATGAAAATATTTCATGCTCATTTGAAGCACTTCCAAATTAATGCCCAGCTGAAGGCTTGTTCTAAAGGCTTGAAATTTTAACTCTATAAATAAGATGGTACTATGCTAGCTATATGTGAATAAATCCTTTGCAATTAAAATAGTGTTTCCTTAATTCATGGTTATTATCTATTTTTATCATATAAAATAAATAGAAATGAGTGTAAAATTACATTATTAAATAATAAGAGAGGCAGGCCTGGTGGCTCATGCCTGTAATACCATCACTTGTGAGGCAGAGGCAGGAAGATCTCTGAGAGTTAGAGGCTTGACTGGTCTACAAAGTGAGCTCAGGGCCAGAAGATAAAGTGACAGCCCATCTCAAAAAAGAAGGGAAATAATAAGAGAAACATTTTAGTAAATACGCTCAGGTTTTTATTTTCTTTTTTAAAAGTCAAACAAGAGTACACAAATGCCTACGTGTAATTATACTGAGCATTACAATTAATTCCGGTATCATGTTTATCAAATGTCTGTTTTACTCTTTATAAACTATGCTCATTTTCCTTTGTTTTTCATGTGTATATCAAGCCTCTGAAAAAAACACAAGAGAGGAAAAATCAAAGTGAAGACAAACATCTATAAAATTGAGTCCAATAGTATTTTAGTAGCAAAAATTGATTTTTCTTCAATTCTAACAGATATTATAATTGATTTGAATTCTCCATCCAAGTTTCAAAGAATCAATAAGGTATGTAAAGGCATAATTGTAAGGGTTTGGGAACCAATGACAATATTGATCAATATAGTATTTGTAACGTATTACCTATTAACACAGCATCAGTGCAAATTGAAGCTATGATAACAGCACTAAATAATGCCAAAATTAATTTGCATGAAAATGCACCATCAAAACTTCTTAAATTACATCCCTTCAGACTAACAAGTTTTGAGAGTTTCATTTATACAGAAAAAATTTTGAAGTGAAAATGTTAATTGTGATGGCCACATAAGTACCAACTTTTTCCATTCAAGATTTTGTCTTTTTTTACATATAAAGTGGAGCCCTTTCAATTTTATCTTAAATGTGTTAATATAAAATAAACTTGACACACTGAGCACAAGACTGTTAACCCAAAGAGAATGAAAATATTGGCAAAGAGTGTGCTGAATGAATGAAGATGCAGGAGAATGTACGTACTGAGAAATATTAGATTTTAGACTTCTAAGATAGTCATGCTGGGGTTCAGGACACACTACCCCACAATATGGCACCTCAGCTTTGGAGGTAGAAACAAAGAAGTCCCCTTTACCTCTCCCTTGGCAAGTTACCAGCAGAAAGTCATTACACCCTTAGACAGATGTCTCCTCCTAACCCCTGGAAGAAGAGTGTATAAAAGCTAAGGATAATCTGCATAGGCAAAGCTTGCTAAATGGTATGAATTGCATTTAGAGGTCCTCACAAAGCCTCTTGTGATCAGAGGCTTGACTCAGGCTGTGTCGAGCTGGAATTGATCTGTGATGCAATGCAAGGCTGAAGGGGACTAAGATTAAAGGTGTGAGTGCTGCCTGCCCTAACCAGCCTGAGTGAGATAAACAGGCAAGGAGACGCCGGGAAGTCTATCTTTCTCACTGTCTTGCTGCGTTTGTTTGCCATATTGTTTCTGCTCTGTGATGTTTTTTTGCCATCCCAGCCTTGAAGCCAGCTGATTATGGGTTGAAAGCTCTACAAAGTGTAAGCCAGATTGTCTCCTCCTTTCTAACTTTGGGTGTTGGGTATCGTTGCCTCAACAGCAAAAGAGAAAGGACTAGCACAGTAAATCCCCTGTTCTTTACTGTCAGGTCATGAGATCATTGTCACAATTCCACATGCTTGTTCTCTCTTCATCAGTCGCACATAAAAATACTTAGGGTGTTCTATTTCTTTGGATCTTCATTTCTAAAGGTTTCCGTATCACATAATACTAACGTTAAATAAATTTGTATGCTTCTTTCTTATCTGTCTGTGTTTTCTTATAAGTGCATCTCCCAGGAACCTAGTGAAGAGTGAAGAAAGAAATCTTTTTTTCTTTTCAGCTGAAAGAAACCTCTGAATTCATCCACTACCTCAGGAAATGCACTCTCAGGGAATAAGGTTATTTTTCCAGAGGCTACTGGAGATTCTTCTGGTCAAACATTACCTTAAGCTTTGTCAGAAAAGAAGATGAAGCAGAATTTGTTAACCGCCTTGTGTATTCACCCCAAAAACTCAGCAATAAAAGCCAGTACAATTTCTGAAGGCAGCTCAATACAAACTATAAAATGAAAGATAGATAAGCTACTGTACCTTAAAAATCATGCACAGAGTCTACCTTCTGGACATCACCGCACATTGCAAACATGTAATCTGATATTTAAAGGAGAAAACAGATATGGGTACAGGTAAAAAAAAAAAAGTTGAAGAAATAAAAGTTATATTTTTTGCAATTGCAATTTGATAAGCATGTCAACACAGATTCCAGAACAGCAATGACCCCCAAGCACAAATACCTAAAGATAACCACAAATAGGCATGTCATGATAAAATTTCCAAAACAAAGATTAATACAGTGTAAAAGCAGCTCAAGGAAGAAAAATGGTTTAAGGAAATTACAGAATGAAAGATTCGTGACCTCATGAAAATGAACACAGGGAACAATAAATGGGATTTCAGATGCTAAATAAATAGAAACAAGAAGCTTATGCTTAATGAAAATGTTTACTAAAATGAAGATAAAATATTTTCAGATTTAAAAAAAAGCTTAGGATATTCCTCCACCAACAAAATAGCCTTATAAAACTGGGTATAATAAGTTAATCACACTAGGGAGAAAATATATCATGTAGAAGCCCATATTTGCTTAAATGAAATGGTTCAGATAAGGTGAGTGTTTGAGAAGACGAACCCCATTTTCTCTGACTTAATTTGTTCAAAATACCACTGATTTATTTGTGCAAATCTAATCAACATTACATGCTATCAATGCAGAGTCTATAAAGTAAACTGTACCTTAGTAAAGTTATCTGTACCTGAGACAGGTAGAAAGAAGTGATACAGCGAAGTGGTCCTGAGGGATTCCTGGTCGTGTGAGTGATGAGCCAAGAGCTGCTACTGCACATCTAAAGATGGAAGAGAAAGCACTGAATTAAGATGATGAGAAGACATGCTTAGACAGGTCCACACCAACGGAATCAGAGAAGGAGGCACGAACAGGACGTGGTGTCAGTGAAAGGAAATTAAAAAGCACACAGATAGATCCAGCTTTCAGATTTTAAAAGATGTGCACCTCAGCCCACATGCCTCTCTGGATAAGGCTGACAGGAATGATTGACAGCAGGCAGCCCCACCTCCTGACTCAGAATCCAGTCTGGGTGAACTATTCTGCAAGAGATGCAGTCCATATCCTTGACTGCATCCCATGAGGTTGACTCTGCAAGAAGCCAGAAGACACAAGTGTAGAGGAACAGTCATCCCACCCAGATGCTAAAGGGTGCCTCAGAGGGCCCCACCGGCCAGGCTGAGCCCTGAGAGAAAGGCTACCAAGGAAAACCCTGACTCGAGCACGTAGGTTGTGACTGCCTCATCGCTGTATATAGGAAGAACTTGTTTAATTTTACATGTTCATTGCCAGAGAGCAATCACCACAGGATAAATCAGTCCTTGAGTCTTTTCAAGTCTGATTTAGGTCCCCCCCACTTAGGTATCAAGAATTGAACTCAGGACTCTGAGTTCCCTGCCCTGATTCCATCTGATTTACATGAGACTAAATTTGATACTGTTGAGTTGGCAAGCAACATGTTTTGAACTATTTTTCATGTAAGAAAGCACAGCTTTAAAGGGGTCAGGGGTGAAAAGCTATGGCTTGAATCCCTCCTCATATTCATATGAATAAATGCTGTGCTTTCTCTCCCATCATTAGATGTGCTGTAGCAGCTCTTGGCTCATCATGCACAAGACCATATTCAGTTTTGGTGTTTTGAAGCAATAAGGCTTCCTGGGAGTTCTTGAAAGGAAATTCTTAGCTCTCATCACTCCTTCTTCTGCCTTCTGTCCCTTCTGAGGACTTACCAGTTTGGATGAAGGGGCTGTACACTGGCCAGGAAGGAGCCTCATCAGGAACTGAATTGGCTGGCAGCTGTCTCTTAGCCTTCTCAGCCTTCTGCCCTTTAAGAAGTTAAATTTCTACTGTTTAAGCCACTCACTGTACGGTAGTTAGTGATAACAACCCAAGCAGATGCAGATATATAAATACTTATATAAAAAGATTTTATCATTTGAGGGCAGTAGAAATAGAAATGACAATGACAAATATAAAAATACAAAATGTTTAACAAAACTCATAATTTCACTGTTTTGAAATATTCATCATTGGAATATTGACTTAGGTGCTCTTAATCTTATAAGAGTACCATGTAACATATCTGAGCAGGTTTCGAATTTCTGTTTTAGTATTTAGATTTGTGATGCAGTTTGACTTAAGGTGAGTATGCAAAATGTATAAAGAACTCAAAAACAAATCAGACACCCTCCAAAATTTAAAGAACCAATTTAAAAATGGACACCTGAAATGAATAGACATTTCTCAGATGAAGAAGTAGAAGCAGCAAATAAACATATGAAAAAAATGTCCAACATCACCCATCATTTTGAGAAGTGTAGATGAAAACAACTGAGATTTCATCGCACCCCACAGAGAATGGATGCTATCAAGAAATCAACCAACAACAAATTTGACAGGGATGTGGGGAGAAAAAACTCTCTGCCTGATTGGTGAGCATGGATTGGCACAATCACCGTGAAATCAGTGTGGAGATTTCATCTATCAAATCCAGCTACTCCTGTTGCTGGTATCTCCCCCCAAAATTAAAAGCATCATACCACAGCAATATATGTATATCTATGTTGATAGTGGCACAGTTTGTAATAGCTAAATCTTGGATACAACTCAAGTGCTCATCAACTGGTGATTGGATAAAGATTTTTTTTGATAGAGTACTACTCAGCCATAAAGGTAAATTAGAGATATTTTTATCTAAACGAAAGCATCGGGACCATGCTCTTTAGTGAAATAAATAGAAAACACATACAAATACTAAATAGTTTCTCTTGTGTGAAGAACAGAAAGTATAAATGAAGACCAGGATGAATAACAGATACTGTGAAATAGGAAGAAAATGTTTAAAAAGGTGGGGGTATGAGTGAGGTAGGAGAAGGGAAAAAAGGAGAAGAAAGGAAAAAACTGAAATGAAGGTTTTGTAAATAGGGAAGGGTGGAGGTGTTGAAGAGAAGGAAGAGAATGGGAAAAACTCACCACTCAGGAACAAATTCCCGTGATAAGTGTGATCATAATGAAGGTGGCTACAGTAACAAACTACATTCTCAATATGGACAAAACAGCTTTATATTAGAGGATGAAGCTATCTAGGACTTTCAAAGGTAGAGAGAACTTGTTTTCTGGTTTCAAATCTTCAAAGGAAGGGCAGGCTGATGCTCTTGTTAGCGCCTAATGAAGTTGGTGATGTTCAAGTTGAAACCAGTGCTCTCTCAGTGTTCTGAAAATCTTAGGGCCCCAAAGAATTATATCCGTCCTCCTGACCTCTACAAATGGAACTACAAAGCTCGCATGACAGCATATCTGTTATAGCATGGTTTACTGAATATGTTAAGCCCACAGTTGAGAGCTACTGCTCAGAATGAATGTTACTTTCAAAGTCTTGCTGCTCAGTGACAGGGCGCCTGTCCCCAAGAGCTCTGCAGGAGATACACAAGATTAATGTGGTGTTCGAGCCTGCTAACACAACATTCATTCTGCAGCCCATGGATCAAGGAGTAACTTTGACTTTCAGGTTTTATTATTTAAGAGATATTTTATAGGGTGATAGCTGCCATAGGTAGTAGTTGCTCTGATAGATCTTGGCAAAGCACCATGAAAATCTTCTGAGAATTATGCATCACTCTAGATGTTTTGAGGAACATTTTTGATTCATGAAGGTAAGTTAACACTTCAATCCTAAGAGATGATTGGAAGAAGTTGATTCCAGGCCTTAGCGACACATTGAAGGGCTCAAGACTTCAGTGGAAGAAGTAATCCAGATGTGGTAAAAACAAGAGAACTGAAGTTGGAGATGGGGCCTCAAGATGTAGCTCAGTTGCTGCAATAGCATAATAAAACTTTGGTCCACACACAGTGGTTTCTGCTGGAAGAGTAAACAAAACAAAAGAAAATAAAAAAGAAATTTCTTGTCCTAGAATGTACTTCTCGTAAAGATTGTGTAGCACTGATGAGATGATAGCAAAGGACATGAAATTTTGCACAAGCTTAGTTGACAGAACGACATGAGACATGAAGAGAATTGCCTCTAATTTTGAATTTCTGAAAGGAGTTCTCCTTTGACTAGAATGCTACCACATGTTATTGCATGCTACAGAAAAACTTTTCATGAAATAGAGTTGACCCATGTGGCAAACTTCTTTATCACTGTCATGTTCTGGGGTTAAATTCCCCAGAAAGGATCATGAATCAGAGGTGGCTTTTTCAGAGGATGCTGAACCTAGAGTATGTGATTCTGAGACTGAGGGTGTGGGACTACTAAAACCGTCCACTGAAGGATGCACATCACCCTAATTCCAGTAGTCTGGATAAGATCAAAGGAGAAGAGACAGTTTGTCTCTTATTATTTTGCTGCCACTGCTTCTCCTCTGTGATGCCCCTCTGCCATGTGCCACTCTGCCTTGGACCCTATACAAAAGGTCAGCTCAATAATCCCTTTCCACCTGAACTTGAGGTGTCCAGTATTGTCTTTTAGCAATGACAGATAAGAACTAAGACAAACTTATTTGAGGAAATTGACCAAACCTGTCCAAGTCTTCAGGAAACAACCCCCTGATCAGTTAGTGTCCATCAACATGGAATCCAGATACTCTACCAGCAATAGAATATGACTTGCTGAAAGTTCAGATAGTTTATAGCATATTTTAGCAATAAAATATCTTTCCAATATAGTATATATGCATTTTAGATTTAATGCTTTTGCACACTAAAAGAATGAATTGTAAACCAGGTTTGGTGTGCACTGGGAAAGTAGGAGGTTTGTGGGACTTGCTTTATAGCTGCAGCCTGGCAGAGAATGTGAACTGTATCTAAGGTTGAATAAACGAAATGAGGATCAAAAAAACAAAACCCCCTTGTGTAGGACTTCCTGAAATTTTCCCCAGTTCCAGTCTTTGACATGTAATGTGTTTGGATTAGCACTGGCCTCCCTCACTGTTGATGCTCCTTTCATTCTTAAGATAAAGACCATCTCCTCCAAAATACACTGACTCTGCCCTCCAGGTACACCAGTGTTATTCTATCACTTAAACCACAGGTACCTGCAAGACTCAGTCCTTATTTACAGAATCAACTCAGTCCTTCTCGGCTTTCTGTGCCAGACCACAGGTCCACTCCAGCTGAGTCCGGACTGTGTCACTGTTCTATTGTCAGGACATAGACTTTGAGGGTGCTGTACGGCGAATACCAAGCAAGTGTTTGTCAGCCAGATTGTCAAATGAATATAAAGAGCCCCCCAAATTAACTTATTTTGCTGATGCTGTGGATTTATCTATATTATTTCATAGCATGTTTTATTATAGTAGAACCAGCAATATGTAGTCTCACAATTGCAGAAGACTCGTACATCAATAATCTTTTAAAATATTATTAAGCTTGAAATTTAAAAGCCTTTTTTGCCATTTTAAAATGTGAGAGGAAATATGAGTACAGATATGTCTATGTGTGCATTTTTCCTCTCTCTCTCTCTCTCTCTCTTTTGTTTATATATCTAACACCCATGCAAATAATCTTCTCTATTTTCCCTATTTACAGAATCTGATGAAAGGAAAGGAATCAGAAAATCTGAAGATTTAGAACACTGTCCATTTTACTACATTCATGTATGACACACATTTTGTTTAATCAGAACCATTAAATACTCCTTCAATAGGCAAAATGGGATCTGGAGCTGAATGGGAGATGAAAAGCTCAATTGCTGCGTGGTCCATGAAGGAATCTAAACTCTCGTGTCCTTTGCTCTGGGTGGGGAACAGAGGCAGAAAGAGGGAAATGATGAGACGCGCTGGGTCCAGGGAAAAGGGAACAGGCGACTGGCTGGGAGTCTGGGGCTCAGTCAGGAGCATGAAGCAGAGTGCACAAGTTCTCCTATAAAGGATGGGACTTTGTGTTTCTTTGTCGCTGAATAATACACGTTAAGTAACATGAGCCAGATACAGAAAGACACATGCCAGTTTTCTCTCATATGTGGACAGTGAGAAGAGACTGCATGAGTTGGGAGAGAGTGAGGGCCAGAGAAGGGAGCAGGGCGTGGGGACACGCGCGGCACAGTCCGGGCTGGGAGGGACAGCTCTGGGAAACACATGCAGAACTGCAGCTGCAGTATTTTCAAAAATGCACACAGAGGAGGGAATTACAAACTCTTTTCACCTCTTGACATTGAAAGCAGATGGGATATGAAGAAGAAAGAAGAGAAAGAGATGAGATTCCCTTTTAGCTAAATGGTGATTTTGACATACACGTGCATATTCTTAGTGTTCTGTTCTTTTTTATCCTGTTTCACTTTTATAGTGAAGATAGGACTCCAGGTTCACAACATGACTCATGAAACAGAAGAAAGACAGCGAAGGAAGATGCTGATGGACAGGAAGAGCTGAGTCTTTGACAGGAGACAGAACTCACAGCCAACATATCATTATGAATTAGAGGCCTTCAGAAATTCACAGAAATATTGAAAAGGTCGTTATACTTCCCATAGACCGTATACAAGTGATTCAATCTAATTTGTTTAAATTTCAAAGATCAGACTGACTATGGCTAATATATGTTATATTATATTAGCTGATATTGTATATATTATTAATCATTTTGACCCAACCCTGTTAAGTTTCTTCAGTTTAAAGTTGTTTAGACTTAATAATCATCTCTGAATCTTGGAATAACTACACATTTAACATTGATTTTAAAAGTATATTGGGGATAATGGCCATGGATAATAGGAAATTTATTAGATAGAATTCTGATGTGGACAAAAATTATAGCAGAGAATATCTCACAGCTATATCAAATGATAATACATATGAGTATGAAGAGAAAAAATAATATATGGATGTTTAGAGGAAGAAAAAAAATGCTTCCAGGAGCTTGTGATAAAAAAATGATAGAAACTGTTGTAGGTCCTGAAAAACAGAAAAGATTTCAGCATATGAGGATATTGGGATGACGAGAAATTCATCTTGTACAGAATGAAAAGGCACAAAGAGGATATAAGATGTCTTACTAATAAGATATGATACAAATAAAAGATAGATGATAAGATATAGAGAAAGTACATCTTTATCAAAGGAGGAAGGAGATGGAGGGAAGAGGGGAAGAGAAAGGAGAAAAAAAAGGAATTAAAACGCACGAAGTGCGTGTCCCAGCTATAGACACGGAATGTGCACATTATGTTCTGCCAATGTGTACCAATAAACATTTCTGGAAAAAAAAGTACTCCAGAGTGAGTATTTAGAAAATCAAGTTTTTACAGGTTGTAAGGAAATAAGTGACTGGTCTAAGAATAGAAGTGAGTCCTTTTCAGAAGTAAAAATTGTCATTCCAACCAGTGGGGTCTTGGATGATGGGTACATCATTATAGACATTTTGAGTATGGGGAGGGGTGAGGGAAGCATCTGGAATTATTTCAGTAGTAAGTGCTTTAACTCTGTGTTAAAGATTTCACATGAGCTTTTTGGGAAGGCACGGCGTATGATCTTTAAAGAATCCACTGATTTAAGAATGCGGGAGAAGTGATCATATGACAGAAATACTTCAGAAGTAGTATGTGCACAAGGAGAGCCCCAAGTTCCCTTCTCAGCCAAGAGAAGCCCCCAGTCACACTTGTTGAAAGGGAATAGAATTCATTGTGGACGCCACCTTTCCCATCGTGTCCCGTGTTTAATACATACAACACACCCACGATCTTTCCATTGCTTTCCACACTCAGTTGTACCATCCACACAGCTCACATGGGCAATCACAGTAATTTCCTACTTACTTTTTCTGTTTCAATTAGAGATTCTCATTAGCTTTAAAAGTTTAACTGAAACCATGCCATTCTCATCAATTACTTGCCATTATATTAATGATAAACATTTCAGGAGGCCCACCAACTTCACCCTGCTTTGTGGTACAGTGAAGAGGGCCAGCAGTCAGCCAGGCCATTCCCAGAGTCCCCGCAGCTCCGCCCCGACCTCGCACACTACTGGGCCAAGACTTCTCATGGGACCATCATGTGAGGAAGAGGCCTGAAAGCTGTTCTACGGCTGTCACGCAGGGAGCAGGGCCAACAGTTTGGCTAAGACCTTCCCAGAGGCCTGACATCTCTACCCGAGCTTCAAACATCAGTAAGTCCAGCATGGTGCTCCAGCACAGGGATCGGGCCTAGCACCTCCACCTGGGGCTACAGTGGGCCTCCCTGGCCACTCAGGGACCCAGAACTGTGTACAGTAGCACAGTTAATGGACCCTGGGGGCCGTTAAGACTGAGATTCAAACAGCAGAGGAATGATGAACCGCAAAGAGGGGCCTCACTGAGGTTCTTCCATGAGAACTGAAGCACACTGAAAGAGTGATGAAAAGGCTTTGTGATGAAAACCCACCAACTACACTGGCTGGGGAGGTGATTGCTCAATTCCAGGATCTTTCCAGGTGTTTTAGAACTGAAACTGTGTAAGAATCAGTACAGACTCAAGGCCTAAGGGCATAGTATACCCTGAGGATGACTCCAGAGGTAGCCATTTCTAGTGGTTCTAAATATTAGCGAGGATATTTGCAATAAGCATTTTATAGACAGTACCAGGAAATAACCCCAAACATCAAGACAACAACAAAAAAATACAAATAAGAAAACACCTAAATAAGACCCAAACCCAGAACTCCACATCTTCCAAGGTACCTTTGAGGAGCAATGAGAAGGACCAACCTGAAACTCAGTCAGCTGTACTCTATGAATTGATAGCAAAAGAGGATCTGGAAGAAATGAAATCAGAAATCATCTCTCTGATAACAACAAAGATAAAGGCCAAAGGTTCAAATTCAGGCTATTAGGAATAAGTGTGGAACCACAATAGGTCCAGCAGGAAACCAGAGGAGACTCAACACATATTTTGGGAACCTGTCCTCCAAGAATGTGGAAAACACAGAAGAAATGGGCTGATTCCTAGACATATATATCAACTACCAAAGTTCAACAAAGAAAATATATTAATTCAAATACCCCAATATCAATCACTGAAGATGAAATGTAACTAAAAACATATCAGCAAAGAAAATTCTAGGGGCCAGGGATTTAGCTCAGAGGTTCCGGTGCCTGCCTTGCAAGTGCAAGGGTCTGGGTTCAGTCCCCAGTGACCATACACAACAATACTGAATGTGATGACTCACGCCCACCAGCAATCAGAACTATATACCACAGTGCAGGGTGTGGTGGCTCACTCCTGTAATCCCAGCACTTGGGGGGCAGAGGAAGGAGGATTGCTCTGACTTCAAGCCTCCCCTGGGCTACATAGTGAGTTCAGGGCCAGCCTTAGCTACAAAATGAGACCCTGTCTCCAAAAATAAATAAATAAATCAATTAAAAAGCACACACAACACCTCAAAGATAAAAACTAGACCTACAACTTTCAACATGCTCTAACCTGAAATTGAAGTGGATTAAAACAGAATCACTAAGCTTTTTGGAAGATAGGTTATATAGAAATCTTGCAGATATTAGCACAGTGAAAGACTTTATGAATAAAACTTCAATAGCATGGGTGGTGCCAGGGGAAAATAAAGAAGAGAAAGAAAAAATTGAACGAATAGGAAAAAACAGAAACAAAGCTTATGTATAAAAAGGTTGAGATGATGGAGGGCAGCAGAACACACACAAAAAAATAAGAATCAAGAACTATCGTGTACAGGGCTGGGGATTTAGCTCAGTGGTTCTGGCGTCTGCCTTGCAATTTAGCTCAGTGGGTCTGGCGTCTGCCTTGCAAACACAAGGTCTGGAGTTCGATTTCGGTAACTACCTACCACAGTGCCGGGGATGTGCTGACTCACGCCCGTCAGCAGTCACTACCACACACCACAATGCTGGGCACGGCAGCTCCTGTGTGTGGGCACGGCAGCTCCTGTGTGTAAGCACAGCACTCAGGAGGCAGAAGCAGGAGGATTGTTGTGAGTTTGAGGCTTGCCTGAGCTACATAGTAAGCTCAGGGCAAGTCTCGACTATAAAAGTGAGACCCCGTCTCAACAACAACAACAAAAATGTACAAATACAAATTCTCAATGAGAAATGTGATCATATTTTATTCCGAAAATGTACCAATAAAATTAATTTATAAGAAATTGATGATAAAAATCTAATATTTTATAAGAAAGTACAACCAAAGGACCAGGGAGTTAGTTCAAGGATGAACACCTGGTTGATAGGCACACGGTTCTGGGTTTGAAAACAACAATAAAGAAATAAGAAACAAGTCTACCTGATGTAGTTCCTGTATTTATAGACTTCTTTTCACGCCTTCCCTTATTGTATTTTAACACCATCTTCTTTTTTGCTGTTCAGAAACTTTCAAATCTTTTCTCACTTCTTTGCATCTGTTCTTCCTTTTACAGAAATTCAATACTTTTGCTGCTTTGTGGCACGGAGGCTCTCACTCAAACTTGTTTAGTTGTTACTTCAATCTTAGCTCCTTAGAATTACTTGTCCTGTGATTTTATCTAAAGCAGAATCGCTTGTCTTAGGTTCACAAAGAAACAACAACATATCATACCAGACCATGGACTGGGCATCCTCAACAAAATGTATTTATTTCTTATGTTTCTGGGTTTTAAGTTCAAGATCAGCATGTCCCAGAATCAGCAGCTGGTAAGAAACAGAGAAGGATGTAAGTATTCGATTCTCAGAATCACCTTGCCCCATCACATCCAATTTTTACAAAGTCTCTTATGACAGTTATCAGTTTTCTCCCTCTACACCATTTTTCCCTTTTGAAAATGCAGCAACATTCCTTATTTTTTTTAAATGCAGCAATCTATAACTACCCTGCTCACATGTTTGGTAAATTACTTCCTTTTCTATTAGGCTGTAGTTGCCATGTTTCCTCCTTAGTTATACCCAAGAATCTGAGACAATCATCTGGCTTGTAGTAATTGTTCACTAATTATTTTTAAATTTTGAAAATGAATGATAGTTGGTACAAAGCAGAAAATTGTTAAAGGCCTCTACAGCACACCTTTGGGAGTAAATAGGAAACATACTGTTAGAACTGAAGAATGGATAGAAAGTTCGTTAGGAAAGGAGATTAGCAAATTAGGTGTAAGGGACATAGACTAATACACTAGATTTTGGCATAGTAGTTTTAGAGATATATACCATAAGGACGTGCAGTTATTAAGACTATTCCTATTCCTGGTATTTATCAGCAGCGTTCAGCTGTGTTTGTATTGGTAAGTGTGGAGAGGCAATAAAGCAGGTATTGCCAGCTATAATTTTAGTTCTGGGTCACTGGACCCTAGGCTCCTTGAGTAACCTGATCAGAGGCAATATCCTTCACACAGAATAGCTCACCTTCCAGGTCCAAAATGGGCACATCAGTATTTAAGCAGAAAACAGAGGTGCCAGTCCAACAAGTTATTTACAGAATCTTATCTGAAGTGTGGATAGTGCTCATGAAAATCATTATGGGTAAATCTCAATAGTTCCATCCCCCTGTCCAGGTCTTAAGAGATCAATGCACAAGGTAGAGGTTTTGACTGGTTGCAGATATATGATGTCTAGCAGAGAAGATGCTACCAAAATGCTGGATTTCAATTTTACTGGTCCTGACAATGTGATGTATTGCCCATTGGTCAACTCAACCAAAAACTCAACCAGAAAAATGATTGCTTGAATCCATAAAATTTTATATCATTTTAGACAGAGAAGAGTTAAATAGTACGGAGTTCCAGTGGTTTTTTTTCCCCCTCTTTTATATATATATTAAATCTAAGATAATGCTTAGAACACATTAATTCCTCACTGAATATTTTAAAAATTAGTGGAGTAGACCCAACGTTCCAAATAAAATGAAACCAAACAAAATAAATTATAAAAGCTATTAAGAGACATCCTGTCTGAGTAACTAGGAGGATGGCATATTTGAGAGTAGGTCAAGGGGTTTCTGGGAGCTCATGGAGGTAGCCTAGCAAAAATGTCTTAACCATTAGTTGAGCTAATTTCACAATATATTATTGTAGTTATCAACTATACAATGACTGCTATGTGCAAAAAGCATTATGCTAAACCTTTCTGAATCCAATGAGCCAAGAACCCGAGGGGAAAATGTAACATGTTCCAGCTCGCACAAATACAAAATAGTAGGACAGAGGCTTGAACTGGAGTCTGTGAGGGGATAGATGCCAGGGTCGTGTGTATAAGAAGTAAAGAATTGCAAGTGTGCAGATAAATCAGACTTTTGGACTTGGAAAGATGTGCACTGCTGCCCAAGTGCCTTTCACTGGATCTCTGGGTAAGACTGACAGGAATATAGACAGGTGCTGAGTAAATTACATATGGGAGACGCCGTTCAGAAGGTCATGTGAGAGAAAGGTTAGTGAAGGGCAAGAGCTCTAACAAACCTGTGCTCCGACCTAGAGCTTTGGCGTTATTATACTTATTTATTTATTTATATTTCATGCCTCTCTAAGGATCGTGGAGGGAGAAGTGGCCATGGAGTGTTGCCAAAATTCAGGGGGTGTAGGAAGGAGACTTTGAGCCCCAATTGTGCCACCTGTACTAAAGTTCCTTCCTCCCAGCTTCTCAGTAAATAGGATGAATGGACTCACAATAAAGTATACAACCCTCCTGGCACCAAAAAGTACGTCAACTGTGTACACGCTGAACAGATTGTCCTTGGGTACCCAAGTTATAAATATTTCATGCCAGATTCTTTAGCCCCTTGAATATCCATAGAAGCCTAATTCCTTTCCCAGTTGTTTGCTATCTCTATCCCAGTGTCAGCCCATCCACACACAGAAGTGATAAATTCAGCTTTTCCCAGTGAGCTGTTAGAACCTCTTGACTTCAGTAAATGTTCACTGAAATAAATAACTTTCAAATCCTGTTTTGACAAGTGAATCCTTTATAATAAAAATTAGCTTATGATTATTTACCTGATACAGAAGAGACTAAAACAAATAAACTAAAGGAGTATAAAAATAGTGCTAATTACTGCTTGGTGAAATGTGGATGTCTACAGAAGTGTTCACGAAGAAAAGTAAAATTCAAGCAGTACCAACTTTACTTCAGTAGAACTAGATACAGTGAATAATGTGTTCCCAGTTGATGGACTCCAGATACTTGCACTCAAGGAATAAAGAATTGCAAGTTACACACACAGTGGTAAAGAAAAAAACAGTAACTTGATTTACTGAAGTCACAGGGAAATTGTACTCAGAGCAAGTGGGTTCATGACAGGGGAAACAAAAAAACGGCACAAGTGGAAAGAGCGAAGTGGGGCCAGCAGGGAGGAAAGGAATGGAATAGAGATGTTAGGCTTTTGTATTTGAAAGGTCACTCATTGGGTCTTTCACGATATGACTGACAATGTGAACGTCAATGTGATTGACAAAGAGTTGAGTCAGCTCAATTGCATTTACCGTGCATGATCTTTCCCATGATACACTTCGTTATAATTACATACATAGCACACAGCCATTATGTAGGAACCGTTAGTGTATTTTGAGTTAGGAAAGGTCATGCCAGTGTATCTTAACCTGTATGTGTCTTGGCTTTGACCTTTAAGAGTTCCCAGGTCTTCCTTACTCTTGTTTCTGCCTTCCTTAGTGTTCTCAAGTTGTGGACAGCCGAATGTCTTTCTGGAGATGTTTTTAGGTTCTTTCTGTTTTGGGTACAGAATCACTCAGGACAAGCACAGTTTCATTAAATGTGGGAAAAGAAGTTCTACAGAGCAAATCTGGGCCAAATAAAAGTAGGAAAAGAAATGCACCCTACAGGGTGAGCACAGGTCACTATGTAAGAGCAAAGAGAAGCAAAAGCTCGGTGTGGAGGGTTCCTTTTCTGTCATCCACTCTTCAGGCTGATTTCTGGTCTAGGTTATCCTGTTGGATACCTGCTCTGGTCTTCCAGCAAAGCCCATGTACAAGGTTCTGAAAATGGGTCTGATCACATGTCCTGGGATTTGGTAATTAACAGATCTCATCACTTTCCAGCCGGCTTTGCCACGCCCTTATTCACCACCTTCTTGGACAATGGAAGAGGAGTGGTGTTGGCCTTGGGGTTAGGGTGACCGGAAGGGAGTAGTCTCAGTGCCCCACCTGTACTATCAACACTAAAAGGATTATTTTGTCATGTGGATGATGTCCCCTGCATGCATTTAAACTGTTTTTTTTTTAACTGTACAATTTGTTGCATATCCAATAAGCAGACTGAGTTAATGAAACACATGGACACTTCCAAGTTGAAGGCTCATACCAAGACAATTAATTTTATACTCCTCTGAGTTCTTTGACTACCAAAGTTGAAGAATGAATTTGAAGGAAAAAGGAGAAATTCAGGAGAGTGTTTATCATAAATAATAATGAGAAAAAAGGCTTTTGGTGGACACTCACCTAGGGGAGATTCTGAACAGAAATTAGAAATGTCATCTTTGTTTTGAACGCACATAGTGGACTTGGTTGAAACATAACTTTGTGGGGTTAGACTTTAAGGAAAATTAGTTATTTAGCTGGTTCACAAGAAACTGAGTTCAAAGGAAACTTGTTACTGAGCATTTTTAAGTTTTTCTAAGTCCAGCCCAGAGGTTAGAGAAAGGCTGTGAACTAACTCAGCACATCTTCTTGCAAGGAAAAGTCTTTATCTCTCTTTTTCTTGTATCTCTTCTCCTTTGTGTGTTTGTCTATCTCTGCATTTCTAAATTTTACAAGCTGCTTGAATTTTGTCTTCACAGTAGGCTATTTTCTTTTATCTGAACCTATCATTAAACTGTTCTGACTGCCAACTCAAAATAACAAAAATAAACTACTACAATACAAGGTAGTCTTTTAATTATATTCAGTTTTGGAGATGTCATGCAACATCTGAGGCTCTAATAGATTTGTGAACCAAGCAACATTTGAGAATTCTTAACAACATAAGTGTTTCAGTATTTTTTATACACATTAATATGAATAAAAAAAGGGAAAAAAACACTTCTTCTTTATACTCACAAAATACTTTACTTTTGATGGCAAATATGTACTTTTCCCCACACTGATTAAGTCTCTAGTGCTCAGGACATCAAACAAATGTCAGATAATTCAGTTATGACATGATGAAATTTACACAGATCCAACAAGTTGAATATTTAGCCTCACAAAATTCCCCTCCAATAAAAGAGTAGGTCTTAGATTATTCACACTTTGCTCTGAGTTGCCTACACATTGAGGGTTCCTGTTAATGCAGGAGATTAGAATGTGTCAGAGTCAGACTGACTGGGAAAGTGAGCATGACCTGCAATCACAAAGTTCCAAGATGCACACACAGGGAAGTTCCCAATACCCTCCACATGGAACTAATCAGAGAGTGCTGTCTCTAATTCTTCTCACCAGAATTTGAGCAAATGTTTGACCGCAAGGCCTGGACTTGATTTCTGCCTGAGGAGCAGGGATACACCAGGGCAGTACCTTTTTCCTTTTCCTCCTCTTCCTCCTCCTCTTCTTCCTAGTGATTTTTTTTTTTCTTTTGAATTTCTGCGCCGCTGTGTTCTCTCTTGTATAGCCCACCCTTATGCTTTAGGGTAATGCCATGGTTCTTGGAAGGTTCTATTTGTGGATACTTTAGTTCACAGACAAAAGTGTTCAAGAAAATTTTGCTTGCAATTGCAAACTGTGCATGAGTGATGAAGACACCTATGGCCATCTTCCCCACTCGAGCAAGAATGTGGCCAACTCCCCCAGAATCACTGCATCAGTTAAGCTCATGAACCAAGGAACCACTATTCTTGTTTCCAGCTTTTAGTTGGCTCAAGCTTCATTGCAGAGCTCTTCCCCACCCTATCTTTATTTATGGTAAAACCTCATACCTTTTGTACTTGTCATGACCAATTCTTTGCTCAGGACAGAAAGAAACTAGAAACTGTGTCTAAAAGGAGACTCCAGTACTCCAAAACTTGATAACACTGTGACCCATCTTCTCCGTTTTAATAATTGATGGTCAATAATGGCTCACAGAACTAAGAGGAATGGCCACATTTTTGGGCATGTTGTAACGGATAAGGCAAAGGATAGAGATACATAGCAAGATGGAAGTAAACATGGATAAGGCCCCGGGGACAGTAGTTCTGCCTGGGTGGAGCTGAGATGCCTCCTCCCTTCTCAAATAGCAACGAGCTCATTAGGCAGCAGCTCCCGAACCCCATAAGAAGGAATTTTCATGGAGGCCTCAAAACTTAAGAAAAATGGGTTATTATCTCCACCTTTAGTGCCTTTCTGTTCTATAGAAGATAGAGAAAGGTACTGACAGTTCCAAATTTTTAACAATAACTTGGTATTTCTAAAATTGGACCCACCTTGGAGCCATTGGAGACTTGCCCCTCTAGAGCAGAAAATATCCATGTTACCCAGGAAAGGTCAATAGACGGGGGAGCTCTGTGGAACATAATTCTATCAATGAGAAAATTCCACAGCAGCTCTGTGTCAGGACCTGAGGACTAAAGACTAAATATGTACTTCTTATTATGTTACAGTAAAAAATATGGAAACTTTTCAGAATTTGACCAATAATAAGAAAAGCTGTGTCTGAATATGCACTATGCAGTTTCTAGCACAGCAATGCAAGATATATTATTAAAGTCTAGGGGAATAACTTACTAGGTTTCTGTGAAGACAAAAATCATACAAGTTATATAAGTGCATAACTAGTGCTGTGATAAATCAAGTTGCAGTGTTGTGAACAGGCCTAACAGAGTTTCTCATAGTGAAAGTCTGATTGGCTTTTAGAAGTTTAAAAGACCAATGTTTGATAGCCGGCAGGAAAATAGAGACCACAGAAGTACAACTAAAAGAAACTAATTTTTGCCAACAACCACATAAACTTGGAAGGAGACCTAAAGTTCAGAGAATAATGGAACTTAGCCAATAACTTGATTGCTTGCAGCCCTCTGAGATCCTCAGCAAAAGACTTACTAAGCTATCCCTGGAATCTGGCCCAAGAAAACCGGAAGAAAATAAATTAATATTATCATACGCTACAGTGGTATGAATTCTACCAATGCTTTCTGACTGCTGACTGGAGGTGCCCTTGGGATAACTAGATGTACCTGAGCTCCATCTCCAGCTCCTATGGAAGGGGCTCCACATCGCAGTGGTACTCCTCTCTCCTTTTCACATAGATGTTCACATGTGGTGATAAAATGGTATAAAGAAAGGAAGTTCAGGTTAGTCACACATAGACCTAGAGCCAATTTGTCATCCCAGCCATGTGGTTCAGTCCCACTGGACTCATTAAGGAGAATATTTTATCTCAGAGATCCAAAAATTTATTTCTTCGTATCTTGGGAGACTCTCTGGAGAATTCCATAGAAGTCTGACAAATTGGAAAACACAGATCAAAATCATTTTCAAAGAACCCTGGGCTTTACAAATGAGGATGTTGTATTGCCCATTTTATATATGTTTTATATGTTTTTTGTGTATGCGTGTGTGTGGGATCAGGGCTTGAATTCGAGCCCTTGTGCTTTCAAGGTAGGCACAGTTCCACATGAACTAAATCCCTGGCTCGTGTGTTCATTATATTTTTAATTTATAATTATTAGTTATTGTTAAAAATTAAGTTTATACTATGAATTTTAAAGATTTTTGAGAAGTAAATTTTATTATCTACTCTTAATCTACTTTTAACATTTTTCCATTCAGTATTTTTCTTGGCATTTCTAACCTTTCTGATAACATTTCAATGTACATGAAAAATACATAAGTGTATTTTAATGAGAAATAGGGAATATTCTGTATCTATTTGCTAAAAAAATATAAAATGCTCTTCTTGTAGGTGAGTGAAATGAATATAGAATTTTTTTATTGCCTATATTGTAAGTGATTGTGTTATTTAGCTTTCCATAACTGATATTGAAAAATAAAATCTTGTTTAGAGAAAAGATTTATTTTCCCTTATAGTTTTTGGAGTATTTAGTCTGTGGTATACTGGGCCCATTGGCTGGACCTATGACGAGGCAAAGCATCCCACAGTATCATCATTGGCAGTGTACAGCACACCAGGGGCTCATCTTGTGGCTCCTGAGAAGCAATCAGGACAGGCAGGAAGAGGCAGGGCCCCCAGGCCCCCTTTGAATGACTTCAATTTCTTTATTAGGTCCAGCTTCATCCACACTCCTCTTCTAGATTCCTTCTCCATTCAGGGTAAAGATGAGACCAAGCCTTTAACAAATGGACCTTTAAGTGATATTAGTAACAAACGCTAGCAACCACTCCAAGTATTTTCATGTACATGCATGTATACACACATACATGTGTACACACACACAATTTAACTTTTTAACATCAGTCTACAAACTGCATGGTTTTATAAAAAGAAGTAAATTTTATTTTTAAATGCAAAAATAATTGTTCTCTGAAAGTTAAATCAGCAGTTAAGAAAATAAACAGAAATATCTTTTAAAGAGAAGTATTATTAATTATATAATATATATAATATAATATATAATATATTATATATATATTTGGCATTAACTGTTATTTAATCTATTTTTTTAGTTCCTTATTACCTTCATTTAAAATGTAATATTTTCAAATACTAATTTAAATATATAAGTCTTTATTGGACAAATTCAAGTTATTTCCTATTATTTTTCTTACTTCATTTTGAAACATTATCTAAGAAACTAGAGAGATAACATTTACCAACTATTAGAAACATCCAAAAAGAAATTTTGAGGGCTGGGGATTTAGCTCAGTGGTTCTGGTTCCTGTCTTACAAGCACAAGGGCCTGAGTTCAATCCTTGGTAACCACATATCACATTGGGCATGGAGACTCACTCCCAGCAGCAACCAGTACCACATACCACAGTGCCGGGCGTGGTGGCTCATGCCTGTAATCCCAGCACTTGGAAGGCAGAGGCAGGAGGATTGCTGTGATGTGAGTTTGAGGCTGAGCTCAGGGCCAGCCTGAACTACAAAGCAAGACACTGTCTCAAGAAAAAAAAAAAAAAAAAGAAAAAGTAATTTTGGTTTCAGCTTCTCTTGGTAGTAACTCAGAGATAGTTTATGTGACCCTGGCTTTAGGAACAAGTCATTGTCCATTAGGAGTAGCTTTCATGACTAGCCAGGATTTTAATTTCAAAAAGGAAGTAGAATGCATTGTTGTACATTTCTAGAATTAGGTTATGATTTATCCTGGTGTATTTCTGGGATAAAGATAAGGGTCCCCATTCCTTCTTTGCTTTATCTTCCATGAGAATAGTATCTTCTTGTACTATTGGTCATTTCTCTTTCCATTGGAAGGGAGTATAATAATATCAGCAAAAAAACTCCAAAACTAACCACCAGAACTGCTCCCAAATTTCAATTATAATTAATTATTTAAATCAGTAACCATATAGAACACTCCTAAGAGGTCATGTAAAATCAGAATAGAATTCACATGAGTAGTGCTAATGAAAGCTTCCTTGGTGTGTTGCAGGAGAGTTTGGAATGTGGATCGGGAATTGTGATGGTGCTGCACTGTGTCAACCTACTTTTTCAGAATTTCTGGGAACTGCATATTTTCCAAGATGTTTTATTTTGCATATTTTCATTACAGTGCATATCCAGGAAGATTCTTGCAGGGTTTGAAAGTCAGAAGAGAAATAGCAACCAGTGAGTGGCTCACTTATTTATCAAGGCTCTGCTGACTCTACTCCTCCGTGAAGCTGAGCCAGGCTTGTAATTGCTTTATTTGTCCCTAGATCATTCTTCTATTTCTCTGGCCAGGTGCGTATTAGCTCTGTGGCAACTGATTCCCAGTTCTGCAGCTCATCTTTGTCACCAAGGACAGAAGCAGTAAGAAATCACTTAGGTTTCAGTATGTCTTTGTTGATTTCTATCGCGTCTGTGCATTCAATCTGGAGATAAAGAAATATCCTGGGGAAGTATTGTTGTGTGCTATTTTAAGATGCACAGCCAATCACAAATTATATACATTTATTAAGGTGAGAATCATCTACACAATTAGGTTATTTTTTTCACCTACAACAGTCAGATATGGAGGACAAATACAGAATAAGCAGAGAGTTTGGCTGAAACTGGGTATGTACAGTGGATAAACAGTGTTCCCAAAGATGAATCAATCCCAACCGATAGCGATAGAAGAACAAATGTAGATGTATTTTATAATAAAACTGTAGTACTCATAAGACTGGGAGTGAGTTGGAGACTCTGATCTGGTTGAGTAACTGGGAAGACAGTTCCAAACAGAGGATCTAGACTGGCTCAATACTGAACTTTTGTGGAGGTTAAGATACATTGTCAACTCGATTGAGTTGGGATGTGACCCGTGGTTTGGTAAAACACATCGTGGTGGACAGTGTGTGAGCCCTGTGCAGACCCTGTGCGTGGCGCCCTCCTGCCACGGTATTTCTGCCCTGGCGACCATGGACTCAACCCTCCTACTCCGCCAGCCAAATAAACATCTCCTCTTTTGAAGTGTTTGTTTCCTGAACATAGAAAGCTGGATTTGGCACAGGATTGAAAACAGACTTTTCAAAATAGTGATTTCTGAATTTCCCTGGATTTGGACACCACTTTTCTCTTCACATTGGTTCATTTTGATTCATATAAACATTTCAAGCTTTAGCATGCATAAATTTTTCTCTCACCATTCAGATCTCAAATTATTTTCTGGAAGAGATTTGGAAATGTTGTAATTGGCTTAGTCATCAGTTTGGAAAATGATTTAATCTATTCTTCATCTTTATTCATTCCTTTATTAAATTCCTTTATTTCTTTTTAATAATTGATGATCATCTTTTATATACTGAGAAATATGCTTTGATAAGCTTTGTGACAATAAATATATGGTTCCTAGAGAAGAGACAAGTCAGAGGAAAGAAAGCAAAGTAATTTGATTTATGAGAAGTAAAATCAGGGAAATTACAATAGTATTATAAAAGAGAGAAAAATGAGGTGGTGGAATATATCACTCAGTCCCGGGTAGAAGGGAAAGATTCTCCAATGAGAAGATGGTTCAGGATATAACCCAAGAAATAAAAAGCTCCTTATAGACATAGCCTGGGAAAGACTAGGGATAGGAGTTCACATTCTGGGCTCAGAAACTTTTCCAGAGATTGAAATAGCACACCCCAGCTGCAAGGTAAAGGAATCAGACAAGATGGGATTTATTTAAAAATGTGAATAATTTTCATGGCCTAATTCCTTTAGTAATTCCCTAAGTTTAGTGTTTTATATAGTCAATATCTAACTGTGATACGAAGGCTCTCTGATGTGCCTACAATATTGCAGGAGTAAAAAGTTGCACATACAAATATATTTGTATATGGATTTGTATGTTGTTTGAGCTCAATAAACACTTTATAGTCACTAATTACAGTCATTACCATTGATAGAAGTTTTTTTTAACTTTATAAGGAAAGCAAAATCCCTAATCAGATAAATGTTCCTAGTGAAATTCAAAGCAAGGGCACAAGCCCCGTATGTTGCACTATAAACAACTGTTACTTAAGAAATATGACAGTGTTCTGCTTTTTAAAGCTAAAAGCTTAAAAGAATTGCATTGTCTTTCACACTCTTATGTAACTGATCAGTTAGCCATTTTAAAAACAAATAAATTATAACAATGGGCTGTTCTTTTTTCTTACATTGGGCAATAGTATCTTCTCATTTGGTATAATTGTCAATTATATTAAGCAGCCTACAGAAAGATCATGATTGTCATAATCATTATCACTATCATTATCATCAAAAGTTTCAAAAAATAATCTACAGTAGTAGACTCTATTAAACTTTAGAGAATTGAGGCTAAAGGAAATCTTTATGTTGAAGGAATCTGGATTTGTTCTGTATCTTAATATCTATGCCTGAGGTTTACATAAACATGTCTGTTTTAAGAAATTTCATCCACTTAAGTGGGATTGAGAGAGTTACATGGAAAGAAAAAGGCCTCTGGCAGACCTCTGGAGAGGCATGGAGTAGAAAGGATAAAAATATATTATATACACGAAACTTCATATACCCAAAGGCTAATTTACTTTTAGGTAGTCAAAATCATTAAATTGAAGAACTAACAAGATTGTTATTGCATAAATATAGTTTCTATGGAAGCACTTTTAAATAAAAAGGAATGACCCACTACCTTTCTGAAGCCTGAACTGAACCTAACAGTAGAACTGAAATTATACTTCTCTTAATGTACTTAATAAGGGAAGTATAATTACAGCCAATAATTATTTATTATGCAGATATAGAAAGATGATAGATATCTCAGCACTGATTCAGTTTTCTTAAACTTATTATTCACATTGAATAGTAAAATATAATTCTTCTTGCCAACTCATATTTCTTCAACCTTCAACCTTTTCTAAAGTTCTGTCTTGTATTTTACCTAATGTAGAATACGCAAACTAATAACTGAATAAAAACTAGTAACTGAAATAATATATCTTTCTGCAATAGTTTGGTTAGTTAAATGTCTCAAAAGTCTAACATTTAATTATTTAAAATAATTCAGGAATATCTAGGGTAAAATATGAACTGATGACCTGCCAATTAATTAAAGGGATGTAGGAATCTTAAGTAATGCTTTGTAACTGCACGCTAATTTGCATATGATGGCCTGTTGATTTTATGTATTGTTGGCCCTAACAAGGAATAACAAACAGACATGCTACTGTGCACATGTCCAGTATGAGTAAGTATAAAGCTTTTTATATCCATTCACTATTTTCAAACATTTATGACCCATTAGTTACATTGTTTCTTTTTTTTTTTAGGTTTTTTGAGACAGGGTCTCGCTTTTTGTGGTTCAGGCTGGCCCTCAGCTCAGCCTCAAACTCACATCACAATCCTCCTGCCTCTGCCTCCCGAGTGCTGGGATTACAGGCGTGAGCCACCACGCCCGGCACTGTGGTATGTGGTACTGGTTGCTGCTGGGTGTGAGTCTCCACACCCAGTATTGTTATGTGGTTACCGGGGAATCGAACCC